>JAKCPB010000073.1:0-40283 GCA_021442155.1 Cymbidium sinense | reverse complement strand
TGTAAGCCAAATTGCATTAAAGCCTTCTTCTTATTAGGTGCATTGTAAAATTTAAATTCCTTGTGAGTTTTATGTCATCTCATTGGCTCATAATTATTTGGTTAATTTTTCTAAGGTGGTGTTAAGGGTTACTTAATTCATTAACCTAATCAATAAAAAATGGATCTAATTATCTAAAAATTAAACAAAAATATCAAAACACATGTGGGAATGGTTAGAACAGCAAACCCATCTCACCTTTTCAAAATTAAATCAAACTCCAAACTAAATAAAAAATCACAATTAATTTTGATTTATTTTTTAAACTTCTTATTCTATAAGAATGTCTTTAGGATTTAAGTGAAGTGAACTTGTTTACATGCTTTCATTGCTTTGAATCTTTCCCCAACATGTTAAGTTGTATGTCATGTGATCTCATGTATTCATAATTTTAAAATTCAAATTTTAAAATGAAATTGTTTACTTTATGTCAAATTTGCATGTATTGGCTAAAGTAAAAATATGAATGGCTATTACCACTACTAAATCTAAATTATTTTCAAAACATATAAATCAAATATCAAATATGAAAGTATGTTACTTATACTTTAATTATAAGCTTGCATGTGAAGAATATAAAGGTATGCTTAGCATAGGTTTCCTTTCTTTCTAATGTTGGTATAGTTTTGAATAGGAATTTGGTGAGGTGTATGGTTCATTTGAAAAGAACCTAACACTCACTTAAATTCCATATCTTATTCATCTCTATGCTACCACTTAAGGAGGGTTACCTATACTAGCATACATAAATTGCATAAACTAAATGAATCTATTAATGCAACTTTTGCATTCTTCTTTTTTATTTCATTTCTTTTATACATATGTTTGTTCTTAAAGAAAGTGGTATATTAGTCTGGACAACCTCAATGTTGTGAGGCTTTAAGTAGCCCTAAGTAGGTTTTGTACCTTACACCCCTAGTTAACAATGACGTTGTACTCACTTATGCCTTTCTTACTTTCATGTGTGTATGTGAAAATTTGGATAAGGAAACCCCTTTCTACTTAAGAAAATCATGCATATTCAACTTCTAAATTTCCTTAAATGGATTACTTAGCATCATAAAAGTGTGTTAAATACTTCATTTATATGTATAGATATAGTTAGGGTCCATCCATATGCATGTTATATATGTTGGGAAAGAAATGAAGTAATGTGTGTTATGTGAATTTTGGTTCATTTTATTTAATCTTAAAATTCCTTTCTTTTTGGATAGGTTTGTTTAGAGTTAATCTAAACTTAAGATTAATTAAAAGATTTAATCAAAACATTCACCTAAACAAAACTAAAATGTGAACCTACTTTAAAAATTAATTGTTAGGGGAAGGAAAGAGAAGTTCTCTTTCCTCTCTTCTTCATAACTTAATTATAGGATTCAATCAACCCAAAATAATTAAACAACTTAAATGAAACCCTCCTCTAAGTTGAACATGTTCTTCACACTTATAAAATTTGAACCTAAAGCCATAGCTAAGCATACCACACAAACCTTCAAAGCACACACATTAGCCTAAGTCACCACTTCTAGCTTTAGGTTAGGTTGGTGCATGATTTATTGTTTATTTTTTTTGTGATATATGTTTTAGACTGGATGTTAGGGTGTATGTCCGTAGAATGAATTGTTTGATTCTCTTAGTCTAACTACTCTTTTGTAGGATTGTGCTTATATCATAACAACAACAATAAATAAACAACAAGCCTTAATCCCACTAGTGGACATGAATCCTTCATCTCCCCATTGTGTCATTATGTGTCAAATTATCACATTTAAATCAAGTATACTAAGATCATTTTTATACATCTTAACCAAGTCTTTTTTAGGTCTACCTACCTTTCTTAACATTAAATCTAATGCATCTACTCTCTTAATTTATCATATTAATGACGCTTTATGTGGCCAAACCATCTAAGGCAACTCCCAATCTTATCTACCACCTCTCCAACTTTTCTTGAATATACTCATTTTGCATTCTATCTCTAAGAGTAAAGCCACTCATCCACCTAAGCATCCTCATCGAACACTTAACTTAGTCTTATTTCTATCAACATTGCACCATAAGTCATTGGATTTTACCACCATCTTATAAATTTTCCTTAAGTTTAAGTGGAACTTCTATCACATAATAGGCCGATGCATTCCTCCACTTCAACCATCCAACTTGAATTCTACTAATAACATCTCCATCTATTTCACCATCATTTGAACAATATAGCCTAAATATTTGAAACACTCACTCTTATTAATGACTTGTTCATTAATGTCACAACACTACCACTAGAACTTCTACAACTAAAATTACACTCCATATATTTAGTTTTAGATCTACTTAAACGAAAACCTTTAGACTCTAGTTGACCTCCATAATTCTCGTTGGACTCCCTCTAGTCTTATCAACAAGAAGAATGTCATCATCATACACCATGGTACATCTTCTTTAAATGCAAGAACATCCATAACTAAAGTAAAAGATAAGGGCTTAAAGTCGATCCTGGGGTGTCATAAATAAAATATAAATGCTTTTACTTAGGTGCTTTATACCCCAAGTATAAAATAGTCGTGAACTTAGTCACCCATGTGTGGTGATAAGTCCAATATACATGCTTAGAATTTGTGTGGTTTATTTTAGCTAACCTTTATTTTAGGTTAGATTTTCACTTTTTCTTTTCATGTAAATTTGTGTAATTAGGATTTTGGAATGATTGTTATGGGGATTAGATGCATTGGTCATAAGATCCTCTTATGCCCTGAAGCCTTGAGCATCTATCTTCCAACCATCCAAAAGAAGGAACCAAAGAAGAAAAGAAGAAGAAGAAGAAAGAAGAAATGAAGCTTGAAGACCGCCATAACAATGAATTCCTTGCTTAATTATAATTTAACTCATTTATAATCCGTTGTATAAGTAGAGCTAATTACTAACATTTGATATTTGGTTTGTGTGTCTATCACAACAACCTTTTATCCTTTTTTGCATTTATCTTTATAAATTGATTGATGATTTGTTTAGCTTTTGCATTAAGTGGCATGATTTTTCTAGTTTCTTTTTTTGCTTTATGTATGACCTGGATGTGGATTAGGCTCTTTAAGGAAAAATAAATCTTTTATCCAACTTAACAACTAAAAATAAAAGTTAACCTCACCTAAAGCTTAGGTTTAAAATCAAGATAAAAGAATTAGTAACCCTTAAAGATGAGCATTTCTTTATAATATAATGCACAATAAAGATCTTATTTCAGCCTTGATTGAGGGCTTCCACATTTACCTGAGAAACTTTTGACCTTAAGAGCCATAAACACCTCCTCTCTTCTTGTGATTTTGGCCAATAACCTTATTTCTCATGCATTAGTCATATGAATCCTATTATCTTGAGTCAAAATAATTGTCCAAAAATATAAATAAAATAAAATTTGAATTGCATTAGATTTAGGTCATTTGAAGCATGCCCTTTACATGATTGGGTCTCTTTAGGGAGTGAGTTTAAGGACTTGGTCTCTTTCTAATAAGTAATAGCCTAGCTATCTTGTATAAGCATAAAGACTTGCCTACATGTATTTAAAATCATAGGAGTTAGTTGGCGCCATCCCCAAGCTTAAAGTAAGTCGTCGGGTGGTTTATCCTCTCTTGGAGGCAAACCACTACCCATCTTTCATCTTAGATTTAGGTTGTGCTTGCCCTGCCCTCTAGATTTAGGTTCCTGAGGTTACTTCTCCTCTTGTGGGCTCTAAGCTTAATCACCTCTTAGGCATTTCCTTAATCTTGTGTCAAGGAATCATACCTAAATTTCTAATGAAAAATACAACTTAAACAAACTAAATCAATTTCAAAATGTAAAGCCCAACCATAGATAGTTTGAGATGCTCGCTAGGTTTCCTAGCATCATGGTCATCTCCTACTTATCTTTTATTTTTTGCTTCGATAATAACTCCCTCTTTTGATCAATCCCATTTGATCTTTTAAAAAATAAACCCAACGATTGATAGTCCTCCCTATTGAAATCTTCAAAGACAACGATCATTTTTCTTAATCGAAAGTTTTCTAAGGAATCCCCATTCCTTAGGTTGTAATTAACTATTGGGGCTTGCCCTTGTGGAACTTAACATACCCAATTTAAAATAAATGCCTTACTTTTCATGAAAGTGGGGAAGAATCTCTAGTATATATAGACCCATGCCCCTGGAGTCCTTATTGAGTCCATTAAAGGGTAGCATTTTATCTTTCAAGATAGTACACTATTTTCTTGATGACATACTTGATCACCTGAATAAGTACATCTATAGATCTACGTGGCATCCTAAAAAGATAAATTTATATAGGTCTTACCTCTTTCATTTCTCCCCATAGATTTGAAAGGTGACTCTCCTATAGAAATTTATTTATCCACATATTTTTCTATGAATGATGCCTAAGATGAATTGATGGAGGATCGATGGACCCATAATGTTACCCCAACACTCAAATGGCCATGAAGCCAAAGTAGGGTGTAGAATGTTGGGTGGTTGGTAGAGGACCACACCGCACCATAGATGGCATCTCCTAGCTACATCCATGCAATCTGTAATCATCGAAGGCCAGTGTTATCCTAGTCTTTTGATCTTCATCTTCATCTTTTGAGCGGGTTGATGTGCTTCGCATAGACCTGAATGTACCTTGATTATAATGCCATGGGCTTCGTGTTTGTCCAAACAACGTAACCACATTTGGTCAAAGGACCGACGGTACAGAGTGCCATCAACAAGAGCATAGGAGAGAGCTCTCTATTTCAGCTGATGGGCTTGTGACTTTTCTTGAGGTAGTTTGTCGGTGTTCAAGTAATCTATGAATGGTTGCCCAATCCCTTCTTGTCCATTTTGGAATGACAACCTCCCCTTCAAGAGAAAGTCTCAATGAGTTCAAAGATCAAGGGATATGACTTGTCTATTTTGGACCCTTATTGAAATGGACTCATCTTCCGACATGCCAACTCTTTGGCAAGTTTGGCCAAAGCATCTACATCTCTCGCCTGGGAACCTTGTAGATGGTGACTTCGTGAATTGGCCAATAGCTTCATGGTATACTCAGTAATGATGAAGCTTGGGTTTGAGAACCGTAGGACCCGAATCGATTGATGACCAACTGAGAATCCAAAGATGTTGATGCTCTTGACATAGTGATGGCTAACTCCAAGCAATCAAAGCCTCATACTTTTGTTGTTGGTGCAGGTTGGATTGATAGTATGAGAATCTCATCACATCGCTTGAGTTAGAGAACTATTCTACCCCTACCTTTCCTGGGAGAATAGATCATGGTGCTTCACCTTTAAGAAAAGAAGCACCATCAAAATACATCTCCCATCATGGTTGGCCTCCCTAAGTTCATGATTTGTTCATCAGGGAGATCGTCACTAAGTGGAGAATCAACAGAAGTGTGTCGCTAAGAAATTTGCTGCTATCCTTTACCGCACGAGGTACAAATGTGATATCAAATTGTGAGAGTATCATGGACCAATGAGCCAAATGTTCAGATAGCATTTGCTGTGTCATGAGGTACTGCAGTGAATTTGTTCAGGAGATCAAGTTAACCTTATGAGAAAGCATATAATGACATAGAAGATGCAAAGATCAAAGCTAGGCAATGTTTCTTAATAGGTGATAGTTTCTAGGATCGATGATGATCGAGGTAGTAGAACACTCCCTTGTCATTGGCTTGGGCCAACAGAGCAGAGAGTCATCCAATGCATGTAGTAAAGGATGAGTGGCCAGGATAATCGCTAGAACTTAGCTTCACCAAGTACTCTTTGATGTCTTCAAGCATGCATACACTTATCATCCCACTTGAACTTGGCATCCTTTTGACAAGTGCAGAATGGTTTGCATCTCCGATAGGTGAGATAAAGCATCTTAGATATGCCACCATCCTTGAAAGGATCTGAGTTGAGTTAAACTCTTGAGGTGGCATTTCTAAGATAGCTTTAATCTTTTTAGATCTATTTCTATTCATGTCAACAATAACCCAAGGAATTTCTCCAAGTACTCAAATGCACACTTGGGATTCATTTTGAGGTTATATTATCTTAACATTCAAAAAAACTACTCTCAAGTCAAAGAGATGGTCTTCCTTTTCTCTTTTGACTACTAGATCATCAACATAACACTCAACGATGATGGATGAGTTCATTGAAGATCTGAGTCATGGCCCGGTATGTAGCACCAACATTTTAAGTCGAAAGGCATGACCCTATAATAGAAGATTTTGATCGAAAAAATAGTATTTTCATCTTCAAGAGACATCTTGATTTGGTTATATCCGATGACCCATCCATGAAAGAGAAGACGCATGAGATGAGGCAATGTCCACCATTAAGGTATAGGAAGAGGAAACTCATCCTTAGGACATGCCTTATTTAAGTCCCTAAAATTGACAAATGTGAATTTGGCCATTCTTCTTCTTAACTGATGACACTAGCTAACTAGGTAGATATTTTTCTTCCCCGATGAAACCAACAGCATCGATCAATTTCTTGACTTTAAAATGACCTATGTTCAATTTCTAATCGCATGCCTAGGAGCTTGCTTAATAATGTTAGGTCTATTGCTAGCTTGTGGACTAATGTCGAGATAATCGGCATTTCTTCATAACTCCATGCAAAGTATCTTTAAACTCCAATAATCCTAACTAAGTCATTGGTTTCTTCTTCATTCAAGAATTGATGTATGTCGTGGATTTTCTTGCCCAGGTTGATTTCTTTAAGCTTGTTATTGTTGAATGAATCTCTTCAAATTATGGCTCTTTGACTTGGAGATCATATCATCTCAAGTTTCTAAACACACATTCTCATAAGAGTTGGGATGTGTGTGAGAAGAACCTATCGACCAAATGATTGGTAACAACTAGCAAAAATCTTCATCATCAACCGACCCACTAATCAATCCTAGTCCGCTCTTGATTGTGCTTCCCGCCTATATTGTTCCATAGCTTTTCAAGTACTCGACTGCTTAATCATGAGGAACTAAACCTTTTGTATAAGATTTTGAACACAAGCAAAAAATGGTAATTCCATTAATTCTTTAAAAGTATCTTCCTCAAGTTCTACATCAACTTGACGAGGATGATGATCCCAAAAAGAACTCTTCACATGTCACGAAGACTTAGGACTTCTTAACTACTAAACCTTCAACTTTTGAGATGTAAGTGAGGTAGAGCTAAGGTTCCCAACCGCCTAATAGTTTCACATAAACCAGATTCAAATACTTTGCTTTGTTGGAGGCCTCTTCATCTCTATCTGATCAAAAGTCACCTCAATGGAACCCACCGAGAGGGTTGGTTATACTAATCACATTAGACTCATCCTCCAAGCCGATTCCAAGTCTATGTGAATAGTAGGGTACCCCTATGAACTGGAACATGACCCCTATTGGTCAAGGCCAACTAGGGGTCTCCCACCTCTAACTACCCTGTTTCTACCTCCTCTGCCGGTGGAGGTTGAGCCATCCTACCCACATGTCCATATGATGGAATGAACTGGGTGGAATGTGATATGATCTATTTCTTCTTCAATTCCCTTTCTTGTCTTACTTATTTTCTTCATTTTCTTTTATCTTTTCTTTTGTTTTCATTTCTTTTTTTTTTGTGTTTTGCATTTGAATTTTGTCCAAGTTCATGAGAAAGGGTGTTTTGAGGAAGATAGTAGGTTGCATCCTCATAAATCTCAACCTCTAACTAAAAAAATGGCTTTTCATCTCCATTGACATGTATTCAATTCCATCTTTTGAACTTGATGCATGAAGGGAGGATGGAATGATCTTATTCTGATGTATCCAAGGCCTACCAAGCAAAGTAGTGAATGAAGTATTCAAATCAATGATGTATAACTTGGCTTTAGTCTTCCAGTCACCTATCTCCAAAGGTAACAACACTATGGAACCTAAAGCCCGCTCACCTTGATCATTGAATCCTCTCAACATCATCCTATCTCCTCAGAGTGTGGAGATGTCGATCTTCAAATAGGCAAGGGTCTTTAGACTCATAATGTTCACCGATGCACCAATCCATGAAATGGTGAGTCCAACATCCATGTCAACATGTAGAGGGACTTGTGCCAAGTCCCCAAGAGAAGGTCTTCATCTATGAAGGTGATCCCTTGGCTTCTGCATAATGTTCCTCACCTATATCACCGAAGCTAAGCATATTTCGTGATCAGGACCTTGATTAGTGATTCCCTCATCTCTTTGGATAAGACAAGGGCATCATATATGCTTAGCTTAGATGACAACTTTCTTAGATGAGAAAGGACATTGTAGTCCACCTTCATCTTCCACAAGCATATCCAAGGGTGGAGCATCTTGTGGAAGGGCTTCTCAATCTTCGCACAATGACTATTTTCCTCTATCTTGAGGTGCTACCTAGAGGTAGAACCTTGCCACTGGAGGTTGACTTGATGATCTCGAGGCAAGGTGGTGGAAGGTTCCACATCAGCTCACCTACAACTTCTCCTATGGGACCTCGATGATTCCAAGTCTATCTCAAGAGGTGAACCCATAGTATTCGTGAGTTGGAAAGTCCAACTCAATCGAAAGAGGAAGATCAATTATTATAGTTATTTTGACTTGAAGAGTTATCATTAGGAATAGAAGAAGATAACCCATCAAGTGACAGATGTAATTCAAACTAGCTTTATTCTTCAATTGGAATTATTTGGAGGTATAAAGTAGAAGTCAAGTAAAGTGAGTGAGTAAGGGATTTGATGCCCTTATCCCATACAAGAGTTCTACTAGAAGAAATAGAAGAGCTAGAAAAGACTAAGTCACCGGTGGAAGGCAATTGGAGCGGTGGCGCAAGGGCTATCCTGCCAATCCGCCGCGCTGAGCCCCACCTTTTTAGAGTTGGCCAACTTGCAAACCTTCCTTGATGTTGAGGTTTGAGACCAGAACCTATAAGGAAAGCTTCTTGATCTTCTAATTATTTTCTTAGGTTTTGATAAAGAAATATCCCAACCTTCTTTGTTTTGGTAGGATCACATGTCCCAAGGATTACCTAATGGAATTGGAAGGTTGTTCCATAAGGTATTCTTTTGAGATAACTACAACACCAGTCTTGACACTATGTTCAAGCCAATCCTTGAATGTGAGGCAATCCTCCAAAATGTGGCCAAGATATGGTGGTAAGGGCAAAAGTTTGATCATGACTTTTGCCTACTTCCTCATCTCCTAGGCTCAAAAAATCGGCTTCTTTAAGAGATTCTTAAAGATCTTCTTGATTACCTCTTAAAAGAATAAGGTTTGTTTAACTTATCTAAAAGTGTAGGTGAACTACCCGTATATGCATGCCGCTGGTGGTGGTCGGCAATGGTGGCCACCGTGGAGGCTATTGGAGGCCGGTAGGGGTGGGCAAAGGAGGTGGAGGCTACAGGTTGTGGTCTCTGATTGATCTCTCTACTGTCGCTTATCAACCGCTTCACCCGGCTTCTTTCAGACCTTTTTCTCGCTAGCAACTGATCTTGAAAAGGCAATTTGGCCTCTCCTTGTAGACTAGCCTTTGTTGATTAGCTTCTCAAATGTCTTGATAGTGAAGCCCTTAAGCATGACATGCGGATATATTCTTCAAGAGATCTCAATGGCATGTCGTTCAAACATGGTTCACACTTCATACTCAGGTTATGCCATCAGAGAATATAATCAACAAGGGACTCACTGGGGTGTTGTTGTGTTACAATGAGATCACCTGAACTTTATTGAGCTCCAATAAATCTCTGATGAAGAGTTTATCTTAACTCATGTCTACCAAACCATGGGCGTCATACCAATCAAAGTAATACCGCAAGCTCCAACCAAGATAAAAAGTAAAGCATCACCGCTGCATTGTAATAACCGGCTCAAATGTTATGTCGCTGGGTTTCCACCGCCATCAAAGCTTTTGAAGGAAGAGGCACAAACCCTTGGGATATTGGATAACATCAATTCCTCCGGTAGTCTACCCTTTGGAACCAATGATCCACCCCGGCTTGAGCCAAAGCTTCCTTCACTTGCTCAATGGATTTTATGTCTTTTCTTGTATGGAGGTACTTTCCACTACCTTCCTATAATGCTAGTGCTACCTTTTCAATGGGAGTAAGTCTTGGGTCCAAGACATGCACTAACTCAGTCGACCGATGTCGTAAGAGGGACTAAAGGGCTTATTTTGAAGTAATCACACCGCCGCTAACAAGTCCTCAACTCATGCCATCCTATAAATGCTCATCTCGCTTTAATTGATGTTGGTGGTGTCGATTCTATGTCTCTCCTGATCAACCTCATCACTTCCATGGCTTGTTATTCCAAGAAGAGATCCTATGTCAACCATGTAGACCCATGAGTCATCAAGTCATCTTGGGGGATCAAAGTTGACTTTCTTCATCTAACATACCCCAAGATCTCCTTCTTCCATGAAATAAGTGCAACTATCTCATCTAAGAAATGATCCATCTGCAGGTACAAATAGTTTAGGAAGCAGGCGTGATTATGCATCGAGGCACCGACTCGCCTCACTGAGAGTCAATCTATGGACAGACTCACTAGATGATAACCCCTCGATGCTACTACAAGAGGGAACAATCCGGATGTTCCACTATCACTAATGTAATGGATTGTCATCATTGATCATGCTTCTTCCACGCCATGTATGGTAGGATGGGAGGAGTGCAAGCTGACCCATACTCAAATGTGGGAGGCAAGCCCCAAGACTGGGAGCCTACCTTAGAGGGATGATGGCTCAGCCGGGTAACAGAAACCTGGGGATGAACCAAATGGTTGAGATCACAAGAGGCCGGCAAAGTAACAAGGCATGTGGTGCCACGCTCTTCCTTCAAAAAAAAGACTTCGAATCGATGGTAAGTCAATCGATGGACCGACCACCTTCATCCCTCAGAATGAGTGGAGTCACAAGTGATCCCGCTCACTCAAATCCTACCAAAGTGAATTAGGTGTATGGTGATGGGGAAGTCACCGATCTAAAGCTAGATTCATACCATGTGGGATGGTAAAGGCAAACTTCTGAGAACCGACCATTTCAAATGCTATAATAGACTAAACCAATCAGCAGACCATGTATGAATCAAGAATGAGAATGAACTTGTATCATATTTTCTATCCTATAGATTTTGAATTTTGAAAATTCGAACCGACATCCTACAACTTGGAAGTGTTAAGTAGGGTTCAAATGGATTCAAGAAGATTGATTGAAAGAGGAATTTGAATATGAATCCAACTCCAATCAATTTAAGTATATTGAAATATGGATTCAAAATTTTTGATAAGGTCGCTTCCATAGGTTTATGGTTTGTTTGAAATTAAAATTTTGATTTGAGGATCCTTTCCTTTAACAAATTTAGGTATGTTAAAGTAAGGGTCAAATTTATTTTGTTTTGTTTGATCTTTTTTTTGGAATTTCACTACTTAGCAAATTTAGGTATGCTAAGTGAAGTGTTTGTTGTTATTGTTTCTTTTTGAATTTTTTAAATTCTCACTTAGAAAAATTTAGGTATGCTAAGAAGAATTCAAGTGTATGTTGTTTGATTTTTGAAAATAGGATTCTTAGCAAATTTAGGTATGCTAAGGAAATCCTAAGTGTTTCATTTTAGTTTGATGTTTCAATTTTTGGAAATGTAGGATCTTTAGCAAATTTAGATATGCTAAGGAAATCCTAAGTGTTTCATTTTGTTTTGATTTGTGATTGAAAGTGGGGACCTTACTTTAGCAAATTTGGTATGCTAAAGATAAAGTCCCATTTAAATTTGTGAAATGGGAATTTCACTTTAGCAAATTTGAGTATGCTAAATGAAATTCCAAAGGATGTATTCAAAATTTTGATTTCATTTTGGATTTGAAAATAGAAACTTCTACTTAATAAATTTGGTATGCTAAGAAAGAAGTCAAAGTTGAGAATTTTGTTTTGATTTGGAAACTTCAATTTTAGCAAATTTGAATATGCTAAATCAAAGTTCCAAAGATTGTTTTGAAAATGTTTGATTTTAGATTTGGAAACTTCACTTAGCAAATTTGAGTATGCTAAGTGAGAAAAAATGTGTTTGAAAATTTTGATTTTAATTTGAGACTTCAATTAATTGTATCACTATAAAATAAGTTATTTTATTTGTTTTTTTTGAGAAACAATTGAGAATAGATTAGAACTACTAGTTAACCATAAATAGATGTTTCAAAAGTAATCTCAAACTCATATTTTGATATTTTTTTTGAAACTAGAATCAGATATTTGTATTATAAACTCTAAAATTATGAAAAAATGGAAGAAATCTTTTTTTTCTTTTGAAAGATGTTTGTTTATTCCCACTACTCAAAATTTCATTTCATTTTCTTCTATCTTCCCGGAGTCCATTCTTCGAGAAATCCTCTTCACATAATAAATTTGAGTATGTTAAGTGAGGTTCCAAATGTGTTTAGAAATTTTTTGGATTTTGAATTTGTAGACTTTACTTAACAAATTTGGATATGTTAAATGAAGTTCCAAATGTGTTTGAAATATTTGAAATATGATTGTTGATTTTGATTTTGGATTTGGAAACTTCATTTAACAAATTTGGGTATGCTAAATGAAGTTCCAAAATGTTGTTTGAAAATTTTGATTTTGATTTGGAGACTCACTTAACAAATTTGGGTATGCTAATGAAGTTCCAAATGAAGATTTTGATTTTGAATTTGGAGACTCACTTAACAAATTTGATATGTTAAATGAAATTCCAAATGTGTTTTGAAAATTTTGATTTTGATTTGGAGACTTCATTTAACAAATTTGGTATAAATGAAATTTCCAAATGTGTTTGAAAATTTTAAAATATGTTGTTGATTTTGATTTTATATTTGGAAACTTCACTTAGCAAATTTGAATGTACTAAATGAAGTTCCAAAATGTGTTTGAAATTTTGAAATATGATTGAAAGTTTTAATTTTTGAAAAGAGGACTTCCATTCAACAAATTTGGGTATGTAGAATGGAGATCAATCTTATTTTGAAATGTAAAATTTTGTGTGTGATGTGATTATTATTATTATTATTTTTTATTTGAAAGAGAGGAATTCCAACTTATAACATATGTGAGATGTGTTTAAGTGGGATTTCCTAAATAATATTTATTATTATTATTATTATTATTATTATTATTATTTTTTTTTAGGAATGAAATCCTCATTTAATAAATTTGAGTATATTAAATGAAGATATCATGTTTTTTTGAAAATTTAATTTGTTTTGAAATGAACTTTCCATTCAATAAATGTGAGTGTATTGAAATTGAAAGATTCATGTGTGCTTCTGAAAACTTTATGATTATGATTGTGATTTTTAAAAAATATGATTGTTCATTTTATTTTGAAAATGAAATCTTCGTCAAAGTGAATTGAAAGAAGATGTTCATTTGTGCTTTTGAAAATTTTATTATTTTTATTTTTGAAAATTCCCCTCCATGTAATAATTATGGGAATTGTTAAATGAGGGTGATGGAATTTTTGTGGAAAATATTTTATTAAGTGTATTTTTGAAAATGTGCTTTTTGAAAAGTTAAGTTCTTATGGAAAATTTATTTTTTCTTTATTATTATTAGAATGAACCTTTCCTTATCATAAAATGATAAGGAGGAAGTCTAAATGTTTCTTTTATTTAGATATTTTTCTTTTACCCATTGGAGAACCCAATGGCTAAACCTAAGATGTTGGCTAACTAACTTAAGAATGAAATAAGCTAAGCCAACAAAGAAGGATAGTCTGATTCATACCAAAGTACAAACCCACTATCGATACTCAAAGACAAATGATCATTTACCAAAGATGGAGACCATTTGATCCCCAATGAGTCGAAAATTTATGGAGAAAAATTTTATGGAGAGTTGCCTTTCAAATCTATGGGGAGAAATGAAAGAGGCAAGATATAAATTCATCTTTTAGATGCCACGCAGATCCATGATGTACTTATTTAGTGATCGAGTACATCATCAAGAATAGTATACTATCTCAAAGATAAAAGTCACTTTTAATGGACCAATCACCTCAATAAGGACCTAAGGATGACATATGTGTAGATTCTTCCCTACATGAAAAGTAAAGTTTATTTTAAATCGTTTGTTAAGTTCTCAGGGCAAGCCCCATAGTTAATCCCAAGGAATGGGATTAGAAAACTCGATTAAGGTAAATGATCATTGTCTTCAAGATTTCAATAGAAGGACTATCAATCGATTGGTTTATTTTGAAAGATCAAATGGGATTGATCAAAAGTGGAAAGCCAAAATGGAAGTCTAGTAGAGAGCCATTTGCTTCTTATTTTAAAAAATTTAGACTTATGATTCCTTAACACAAGATTAAGGAAATGCCTAAGAGGTGAGGAATTATGCTTATGGCCCAAAGGGGAGAGAAGCAACCTGTAACCTAAATCTAGGGAGCTTTGAGGGCCAAAAGCACAACCTAAATCTAAGAAGATGGGTAATTGGTTTGCCTCCACAAGAGAGGACAAACCACACGCTTGGACTTACAACCACTGGGGTGGCGCCAACTAACTCCTCCTACAATTTTAAATACATGTAGGCAAGTCTTTATATTTATGCAAGATAACTAGGCTATTATTATTAGAAAGAGACTAAGCCCTTAAACTTACTCCCTAAAGAGACTAGATCATGTAAAGGACATGCTTGAAATGACCTAAATCTAATATAATTCAAATTTTATTTTATGTTTATTCTTTGACAATTATTTTGACTAAGGCTAATAGGATTCATATGACTAATGCATGAGAAAGAATGTTATTGGCCAAAATCAGTGAGAAGGGAGGTGGTGTGTTTCCACCATGGCTCTCAAAGGTCAAGCCAAGTTTCTATAGAAAAGGTGGAAGCCCTCCAATCAAGAGTGAAATAAGATGATGTTGTGCATGATATTATAAAAGAAATGCTCATCCAGCTAAGGGGTTGCTAATTCTTTTATCTTGATTTTAAACCTAAGCTTTAGGTGAGGTTATGAGTTATTTATTTTATTTTGAGTTTTAAGTTGGTAAAAGATTTATTTTTCCTAAAGAGCCTAATCCACATCCGCCATACATAAAGCAAGGAAGAAACTAGAAAAGCATGCCACTTAATGCAAAAGCTAAATAAATCATCAATCAATTTATAAAGCTAATCATAAAAAAATAAAGGTCGTGATCGCACCACCACAAACCCAAAATATTAAATGTGGGTAGCGAGACCCTCGATTAAAATGAATTAAATTATAATTAAGAAAAAGAATTCATGTTCTTCTCTTCATTTCTTCTTTCTTCTTCTCTTTTCTTCTTTCTTCTTTGGTTCCTTCTTTTGATGGTTGGAAGGTAGATGTCTAAGGCTTCACATGGTGCATAAGATAGGATCTTATGACCAATGCTCATCCTAATCCCCATAATCATTCCAAAAATCCTAATTATACAAATTTACATGAAAAGGAAAAGTAAAAATCTAACTAACACGCAAAACAAAGGTTAGCTAAACAACCATACAAATTAAGTATGACTTACCCCATCACACATGGGTGACTAAGTCCACTGCCTATTGGATTATGCTTAGGTATAAAGCACCTAAGCAAATTTATATTTTTATTAATTATAAGAACATGCTTATGTTCCTTTATTTCTTCCAATCATGTTAAATGACACCATATGTAATCATGCATTCATCAAAAAAATTAACTAAATGAAATGGTTTCTTTATGTCATTTCATGTTGATTTAAATTAAAATATGTGTTTATTATTACTATTAAATCAAAAAAGTTATCTTCAAAAGCCCATAAATCTATTATAATATATGGGTGATGTTAACTATAAATATTTATAAGTTTGCATGTAAAAGATATGTATGAAGTTTTCTTACCTTATATGAATTTTCATGGATTTATAAATGTATAGTTTATTTAAAGAATGAACAGTTATTAAACTCTACTTCCATGTAAGATTTAGAAGAGTTTCATATCACATATGTAAATCATATAAGAAATAAAATATTTTAATTTTTATTGATTTAATTTATATTCTTTTTACATTCACATGTATTAAGAAAATGTTTATTTACATCTTAATTTATGATCCTAAGTACTTGAACATGTAATAATAATGAATGACTCATTAAAATCTATACATATGATGTATTATATGAAATGAATAAGATTTATAAATCAAATAAACTTATGGTTTTTTCTATTCTTATGTTGCATACACATATGTACATAAGAAAAGTGGTAATGGTTATTTATATTTCTATAAGTATAGAAAAGTTGTAACCTTTCTTAAGTAAACAAGTTAAAAATACTTAAAACTTTAATACATGTGAATGTGTACTTAGCTAATGGATGAAAAATTCTCTTTCTATTACAAACATGCATTCATAATTAACAAATGAAATATTTAAATTAAAACTAATTCATATTTCTAAAATACATATGTATATGTATGTTATTTAATCATATGCATGATATACATGATGAAAGAAATGAATAAATATGATGTGATAGTAATTCATTCTAATTAATCTTAATACCTTCTATGAATAATCATTTAGAGTGAACCAAATTATTGATTAAAACATATAATAATCCATTACCAAAAGGAAATTATTAATTAATTAAATGACTTATGAATGAAAGAATTTCTTTTTTTATATTAGTTATTAATGTAGCCATATAAAACAAAAAGAAAATACTAAGTAAAATCTTCAAATTAATTAAATCATTAAAGAGAAATCAATTTATAAATTAAATTTCACATTTAAGATAATTATTTAAAGTATTGATATTACATGTTTAATGCACATAATTATAAAATCAAATTTGTGTTTATATTAATTTATTTTGATGTTTTGTTTTAATCACATGATTATTATAGTTCATGTTAAATATTATAATATACTTCAATTATTCTTAAGGGATATTAATAAAACTATAAATTCTTTTAATAAGGAAGAGAATTAATCCAAGTTATATTTTTTGGTTAATGTAACTAAGTCTAATTATTCATATAACTACGGTTTATGATGTGTTTATTAATAAGATTTTTTGTATTTAGATTTATTTTTTCCTTTAATATACATTAGACTAATAAGTTTATTATGAATTTTAAAAATTATTACCATATGCCTTAGAAGAATCCAAATCAAGCCAAAAAGGAAGAAAGAAAAAGGAGCAAATATGAAGAAATGAAAATACAGATGAAAATGAAGACCCCATAACATTCATCTTTTGTAATTATAATTATTCTCTTATAATTAACAATTAAAACTACATATTTCTTATGTTATACAAAAGATCTAAGATCACCTTTATTCTTTTTATGAATTTTATAAAATTATTTGATGTTTTGTTTAGTTTTGTAAAAGTACCCATAGATTTATGATTGATTGAATTTTAAGAAAAATTAATAAAAAAATTTTTTAAAAACTAACAACCATAACTAAACTAAAATAATCATAACCCATATAAAATAGGCATTAAATCAAGATAAGAAAATATTTAGCAAATATGGATTTTTTGCTTAATATCATGCATAATAATCTTATTTCATTTGAGGGCTCCATCTTCCCCTGATAGAAAGGCTTAACCTCGAGCTATGATGGAAGAAATTTCTTTGTTTTGGCCCATGTTTTAAATATATCGCTTCATCTATGCTTTGATGATAAAGGAAAATGAATATATCTGTTGGGATCTCTTGATCTTATATTCTATGTTGATCTATGATTTGAGGAATTACTATCTCAAAGGATATAAGTCACCATCCCATCTCTAATGAAATAAGGACACCAACTATGGGTCTGAATGTCCATAAGATTTATGCTCACAAAAGGGAAAAAGTAGCCTCAAAATCAAATCTATGTTTTGAAAAAAAGCACAACCTCAAAGGTGAAATGGTATTTAGTTTACCTCCTCAAGAGAGGTAAATCAATTGAATAAGTGGGTGGTCAACTAACTCCTCCTACAAATTTAAATTTATTTGTGATATTTTCCTGCTTTCACTAATTGAGAATAAAATGAAAACAAAAAATATTGTGACATTCACATGATCTATTTTTTTTTGGTGGAAGACATTGAATGAATCTCAAAAGATGGGTCAAATAATGGTCAATGACCTCAAGGATCAAGTGACAAGTCAATATGTACTAAAGATTTTACTTACATGAGTAAAGTAAGGTTTATTTTAAATGGGTCATTAAGTTTCCTATGTGGGTAAGATCCCATCACATCATGGAATGAGTCAATTGAAAGGTAAATGAGCTATCTTCAAAGATTTCAATAAGGACTATCAATATTGGTTTATTTTGGAAAATCAAGTGGATCATCAATGAGTTCTTATCAAAGCCAAATGAAAATAAGAAGTGTCAGGGATATAGAAGTTCAAGTGAAAATATCATGGAGTTTATATCAATTTTAAAATTAAATTATTTATTTGAGTTTTCCTTTTGTTAGAAATGACAATATGACACAAGTCATGAAAATGCCTAAGAGGTAAGGATTTATACTTATGTCATGAAAATAGTCATAACAAATTATGATCAAGAGATTTCAAATCAAAGGTGAAAATGGTATTTAGTTTACCTCCAAGAGAGGGTAAACCAAATGTTGGACTTATAAGTTAAATGACCAATATTCACAAATTTAAATTTTATGGTGAAATATTTTGTTTCATCTATTTGAAGAGTAAATGCTTTGTTTGACAAACTAAAGCATTTTTTTTTTGTGATTGACATATTGAGGTTCATCTCAAAGATGGTCAAACAAATTAAATGGACCTAATGTCAAATTGACTCAAACAAAGTGATGGTACTAAAGATCTTTCATTTACATGAAAGTAAAATGGTTTATTTTAAATTTCAAGTTATGGTACATAAGTTAATTACATCATGAATGAGATTTTAGAATATTTGATTGGTAAATGATCATTTTTCAAAGATTTTAATGTGACTATCATGATTTTTTTTTGAAAATCATGAATGATCAAGAAGAAGTTCATGAAATGAAATAATGAAGCCAGGATACTGAGAAGAAGCAAAACCATAAGGATTGGTTTTTACAATTGATTGAATTAATTTATTTTGAGTTGAATTTTTGTTAGAAATCTTATTTACAATTTAAGGACACAAGATCATGAAATGCCTAGATAAGATTTATGCTATCACAAGAAAAGTATTAAAAATTTGGGATTTTGAGGAAAATACAAAAATCAAAGTAAATGGGTTAGTTTATACAAGAGAAAAATGATTTGGACTATAATATGTGATAATTTACAAATTTAAATTTATTGGAGGAATATTTTTTGTTCATCTATTTTTAAGTGAATAAATGAAAACAATAATATATTTTTTTGAAACAAGATGATGTTCTTTTATGATTGATTACATGAGGTGTATTTCAAGATAGAAGTCAATAAATGGACCTAAGACTCAAAAGGATTTAAGGACAATTTTAATATGTATAAGATTCTTTTACTTTACATGGAAAAGTAAAGTAAGGTTTATTTTAAATGTTTGTTTTATACAAAATAGTTAATTACATATGATGGGATCTCAAGAATACTTTTGATTAAGGTAAATGATCATTGTCTCCAAAGATTTCAATGTAGATTTTCAATTATTATTATTTTGAAAGATCAAATGGGATATAAATGAGTTATTATCATGGAAGATAAGTAAGAGATGAAATTTGGAAATGAACAACTCAAACTATAATGAGTGGCTTTTTTGAAATCAATTTAATATGTTTGAGTTAATTTTCATTAGAAATTTAGACTTATGATTTCATAATACAAGTGAAAATGAAGAGGTGAGGATATATGCTTATGGCATGAAAAAGAACCTAAATCTAGGGAGCTATGATAAAAGCATGACCTAAATCTAAGTAGAAAATGGGTATTTGGTTTGCTCCACAAGAGCAAACCATGAGCTGACTTACAACCAAGATGAACCAACTCCTCCTATGGTTTTAAATTCATGTAGTAAGTCATATGCTTTATGCAAGATAGTTAGTTTTATTTATTTAAAAAGAGACTAAGTCCTTAAACTCACTCTAAAGAGACTAGATCATGTAAGGACATGCTTCAAATGACCTAAATCTAATGCAATTCAAATTTCATTTTTATTTTCAGTTTTGGACAATTATTTTGACTCTGGCTAATAAGATTCATATGCCTAATGCATGAGAAATGAGATTATTGGCCAAAATCAATGAGAAGGGAGGAGGTGTGTTTCCACCATGGCTCTCAAAGGTCAAGCCAAGTTTCTAAAGGTGGAAGCCCTCCAATCAAGAGTGAAAATAATATGCATTTGGTATGATGTTATAAAAAGAAGTACATCCATATGGGTTGCTAATTCTTTTATCTTGATTTTACTAAGCTTTAGGTGAGGTTATGAGTTCTTTATTTTAGTTTTGAATTATTAGATTTGGTAAAGATTTATTTTTCCTAAGAGCCTAATCCACATCTGCCATACATAAAGTAAAGAAGAAACTAGAAAAGATGCCACTTAATGCACAAGCTAAACAAATCATCAATCAATTTATAAAGCTAATCAAAAGAATAAGAGGCTGTATGGTCCACCACAGCACAAACCCAAAAATAAATTGGTAGCTGAGCTCTACCCTTATACAACCCAGATTACAAATGAATTAAATACAATTAAGCAAGGAATTCATTATTATGGGGGTCTTCAAGCTTCATTTCTTTGTTATTCTTTTTCTTCTTTTTCCTTCTTTGATGGTTGGAAGGTGGATGTCTAAAGGTTTCACATGGTGCATAAGATGAGATCTTATGACCAATGCTCATCCTAATCCATAATAATCATTCCAAAATCCTAATTGCAAAATTACATGAAAAGGAAAAGTAAATCTAGCTAACAAAAAAGGTTAGCTAAACAAACCACCAAATCCCAAGATGTATATTGGACTTATCCCCCACATGGTGACTAAGTCCACTGGCCTATTGGATTATGCTTAGGGTATAAGCACCGCAAAAAGCATTTATATTTTATTTATTACGCTCTTAAGCACAATCCTCAAAGATAATGGTTAGACTAAGATCCCTACCATTCATTCTATGCACACATACATCCTAACATAAAACATATATCATAAAAAAGCAAGAATCAAACCATGCACCACCCTAACCTAAAGCTAGAAGTGGTGACTTAGCCTAATGTGCTAAGGTTTGTGAATGCTTTAGCTATGGCTTTTAAGTTAGAATTTTCTAAGTGTGAAGCATGTTCAACTTAGAGGAGGGTTTCATTTAAGTGATTTAATTATTTTGGGTTTGATTTTATTATGTTTTGATTAGGTTCAAGTGAATCCTACAATTAATTACTAAGTTATAAGAGGGAAAGAGAAGAGAACTTCTTTCCTTCTAACCTAAGTAATTTCTAAAGTGGATTCATATTTTAGTTTTGTTTAGTGAATTTTTAAGTGTTTTAATTAATCCTAAGTTTAGATGAACTCTAAACAAACCTATTCAAAAAAGAAAGGCATTTTAAGATTAAGTAAAATGAACTAAATTCACAAAATATACATCATTTTTTTTCCCAACATGTATAACATGCATATGAATGAGTCCTAAACATATCTATACACAAAATGGGAATGTTTAACACTTTATGATGCATGCTAAGTAATTCATTTAAGGAAATTTGAAAGTTTATGATGCATGATTTTCATTAAGTAGAAAGGGGTTTCTTATCCAACTTTCACATGCATATGAATATAAGAAAGGCATAAGTGAGTACAATGCCATTATTAACTAGAGGTGTAAGGTACAAGACCTACTTAGGGCTACTTAAAGCCTCACAACCTCGGTTGTCCAGACTAATATACCACTTTCTTACAAAACATGTGTACAAAAGAAATGAATGGAAAAGAAAGAATGCAAAAGTTGATGTTAGTTGATTTGTTTTGTTTATGCAATTTATATGTGTAAGCATCGGTATCCTTCTTAAGTGATAGTATAAGAATGAATATGATATGGAATTAGGCAAGTGTTAGGTTCTTTTTAGATGAACCATGCACCTTGCCAAATCCTATTCAAAACTATACTAAAGTGAAGAGAAGGAAAACCTACACTAAGCACATCCTTATATTTACTCACATGCAAACTTATAATTAAGATATAAGTAACACACTTTAGTTTTGATAATTGATTCATATATTTTGAAAATAATTTGAATTTAATAGTGATAATAGCCACATATTCTTACTTTAGCCAACACATGCAATTTGACATAAAGTAAACATTTTCATTTTAAATTTGATTTTGAAAAGCATGGATGCATGAAACCATATGACATACATATTTAGCATGTTGGGGAAGAACTAAAGTAATGAAAGCATGTAAACACATTCACTTTAATTAAATCCTAAAGACAATCTTATGAAATAAGAAAGCTTAAAGTAAATCAAAGTTTATTTAATATGATTTTTGTTTGATTTTGAATTTGATTTAATTTTGAAAATGTGAGTTGAGTTTGCTATTCCTAACCCATTCCCACATGTGTTTGACATTTTTTTGTTTAATTTTTAGATGATTAGATTCATTTTAGATTTGATTAGGTTAAGGTATGAATTAAACATGTTAATTAACCCTTACCTACACCACCTTAGCATAGTTAACCAAATAATTATGAGCCAATGAGATGACATAAAAACTCACAAGGAATTTAAATTTGTAATGCACCTAGGAAGAAAGGCCTAATGCAATTTGGCTCATGATTAATGGTTAATTAAGCTAAGGGGTTTAACTTAAGTAATTTCAAAACACCCCTCACACATATGAGTTGAGTTTTGATTTCTTAATTGAACTTAGGCTCTTGAACACCCAAGCATCTACCCAAAGTAGATTAATTAAGTTTTGGAAAGTTTTAGAATTTTAGAAATTAATTAAGAGGTAATTAATGAATTAACCCCAATTAAAAGAGAGATTAAGAAAAAGGGGTTTAGGGAATAGCTTAGGAAATACCCCAAAATTATTCCCTAAACCTATTCACGATCAAACCTTAATCAACTCAATAAAGGATTAAAACACTAATCAAACCCTTAATTATCCTTAATTATATAAAGGGAGTAATTAGAAAATGAATTTGAAATTCCCCCAACTAAACTACCAATAAATTTTAAGAAAATTAGGGGAGGTAGAAGTCATCCCCCAAAATATACCCAAGAAGTTTGAGATTAATCGTGGATTAGTGAGTAACAAAATAAGATTTCCAATAAAATAAAAATTAGAGAAAGATACAATTCAAAATCCATTAAAACCAATTTTAGAATATTCTAGATTGAATTATCTTTCAGGAAAATTTACCTCATATTTTTTTTTTTTAGAGAGATATGAATTTTTAAGTTTAGGATTAATTAAATTAAATAAATTAATTAAATCTTAATCCATACATTACACGCAGGCCGAGTCATGCACTTTACATGCCAGTGTTACTTAAATGTCACTAGCACATGTGGTGGGCTAGCTTTTTATCCGTCCATCAAGGATCAAGAGATTAACCACCATTTTAAAGGGATAAATAGATATAAAATGTTTAATCTTGACCATCCATCCAAAATGGATGGATGGCTGAGATCACCCCCCTCAAGCTCTATGAACCATGGAGCCGCCATGTTCTAGGGAAGATCCAGCTATTGAGCTCTGATTGAAAAACTCACACACCATCATCAAGCAATGTAGATCATATCCAACCATGAATTCATGCCATTAAACTTTCTTTCACAAAGGACCAACACCAAAGAGTTTAGTGATCAAAAATGATACCTCACCTGAGGTGATCACCTGCTGATTCTTGAGGAGCTTGCCTAGTGGAGACTTGGTGAAAGTTTAGCTCTGAGGTTGAGACTATGGACCAACCCCTCAGCTCCCTTGTGCCTTTGATGAATTGATCTTGCCTTTGGAACTTGAGAGAGAGAGCTTGCAAGCTCGACTCCCCTGAGTGTGCAAAGAGAATTGAATTGATTTGAGTGTGGAGAAAGTTGAATCATGGAGCTCCTATTTTCAAAGGATGAAAAGAGAATGGCAATTTCACCCTTCTAGAAGCTTAGAATCAATGTTTCTCCCCTCTAACACTCAATCACAAAAGAAATTCAAGTGAATTAGGGGAGTATATCTCCCCATGAAAATCGACCAAAGCTCACTTCCATTTTGATCCAATTGCCAAGATGGAAAGGGTTGTTTGAGTCTAAGTTGCACATGGTTATTTGGCTGAGTGTGGGAGTGGTAACCTCCCATGTGCTTCAAATTGAGTGGAGGAGATTCCATTTGGCCAATTTGAGCCATGTGCTTGGTTTTGGCCTGGGTCAATTTGGCTGACCCAAACCCATTGGGTTGGGTGCACCACCCTCCATAGGGTCTACTTGACCTATTAGAAGGTATCAAGTGATATGAAGGGTTGACCAAATTCCCATGGATTTGACCAAAATTTATTTCTATGGCCTAGGGGTAGAATGGTCATTTGGCTAATTTTTGAATTTAAATATGTTGGGTATGTTGAGAAAATAGGTTTGGCCAAGTTTCATTGGATTTGGAGTTCATTTGATATGGTTTGGCTCATGTTGACCCATTTAGGTCAAAATGGGTCAACTTGGTCAAGTTGACCAATTGGTCAAATTGGGTCAAACCAAGGGTCAAGTTCATATGACCATTTGAAATGTTTTGGTGGCTTTGGTTTGATTCAATTTGGTTTAGTTTTGAATTTGGCTCATATGACTTCATTTAGGTCAAATGGGTCAAGTTGACCAATTTGACCCATTTGACCTATTTGAGCAGTCATGGGTAGGTTAGGTTTGGTTAGTCATATGAAGTGGATTGGTATTTGTTTCCAATCAATTTTGGTTAAGTTTGAATTTGGCTCAACATGACCCGTCAAGTTGTTCAAGGTCAATTGGGCCAAGTTAGGTCTAGTTGGCCAATTGAGGCTTTCGTCAAGTTCAACAAGTGATTTAGAATGAACTTGACCCATTGGTTTCAATTTGGCTTAGATCTAGTTTTGACACATTTTGACTTTTAGGTCAAGTTGGGTCAAGTGGCCAATTTAGGTTAGGCTCAAATGTTGACTTGGTCAAGTTCAAACATAGTTCATGAACTTAGATCAATGGTTTCAATCAATTTGGCCTATGGTGAATTTTGGCTATGTTGAGTTTCATTTTGGCTAAGTGTTGACTTGGTCAACCCTTAGGTTTGACTTGGTTTGACCCAATTTGATTGGTTGATCATGATGAGAGGCATAGGTGAGTGTAATCCAATCCAATTTGGTTAGGATTAGAATTTGGCTCATAAGGGTACTTTACGTTACTTTGGATCAAGTGAGCCTAAGTGGGTCAAACGACTTGGTCAAAGCTTGATTTGAGTTTGATTGAAGTTGTATATGGACTTATGATTGAAATATAAATCCATTTGCAAGTGGTTCAAAGTCAAATGAGTTTTGATTCACTTTACAATTTCATATTCAAAGGAAGAACACGAATGGATTTGGGGTTTGATTTTAAATTGGATTTTGGTTAAGTGATTGAAGTTTGTATTTATATTGGATTCAATTATAGGGTTGATTGAATCATGAAGAAAATGAGTTTGGCTTGATTTGAAGTTGATTTGCTAAGTTCAAGATTTTGACTTAAAAGGCTTAGGTTGGATTGATTTGATTTAATTTTTCGAATTGTTTTGATTGTTTGAATTTATATTTCATTTATATATGTGAATATAAGTGAGAATATAAATGAAGAAAATTTGATGAATTTGAAGTGATTTGATCATTTTAGGCTAAGTCTAAAGGAAATTTGAAAGGACTTAGAAATTTTGAGTTTGATTTGAATTTTGGATTGATTTGATTGATTTATATTTATATTTCATTTATATATGTGAATATAAATGAGAATATAAATGAGTTAGAGAAAATCATGAATTTGAATTGATTTGATCATGATTTAGGCTAAGTCCTTAAGAGGAAATTAAGGACTTAAAAGGATTTTAAATTTGGAATTTTATTTTGGATATGATTTGATTGATTTGAATTTATATTTCATTTATATATGTGAATATAAATGAGAATATAAAGAGTTATGAGAAAATCCCATGAATTTGAATTGATTTGATCATGATTTTGGCTGAGTCCTTAAGAGGAGATTAAAGACTTAAGAAAGATTTTAAATTTGGAATTTAATTTTGGATTTGATTTGATTGATTTGTATTTATATTTCATTTATATATGTGAATATAAATGAGAATAAAATGAGTTATGAGAAAATCCCATGAGTTTGAATTGATTGATTTGATGGCTAAGTCCATGAAGGAAATTAAAGGACTTAGAAAATTTTATGAATTGATTTTGAATTTTGAGTTTAGTTTGGTTGGTTTGAATTTATATTTCATTTATATATGTGAATATAAATGAGAATATAAATGAATTATGAGAAGTTCTCATGAATTTGAATTGGTTTGAATATGATTTAGCTAAGTCCAAGAGAAAATTAAGGACTTAAGAAATTTTTGGAATTTGAAATTTCATTCATGGGTTTCAATCATAGATTTCAATTATGGATTTCAATCATGGATTTCAATCATGTGGCATTGATTTGAGTTTGGAGAGAATCAAATAAAATTGATTTGGAGTTTGACTTGAAGGAAGGAAGGAAGGTAACGAATAGTTCAAGCTAGGTAGGCAAATTTTCCAACACACCCAAGGCATGACCTATTCTATGGCTAACTCTTCTAAGTCTCTAGGGCTAGGTTGAGTGTCCACCTAATCACTAGATGTGTCTTAAGACTAAGGAACTCTTAAATTCTAAGAGTAGTCCTATGTCTAAGATGGAGGGGTTGAGAGCTCATTCTAAAAATAAGGTCAACAAAGGGTACCCAATAGGTGTGATGTGATTGACAAGGAATAACACACGTATTGGTGTTGACCGAAATGATCAATAACACCAAAAGATCACAAGCACTAACATAAACAATCTATCCCCAACCCAAGGTGTAGAAAGAATCTAGAGCTTCGTGCAATGTGGCTCTACTTATGTTAAGGACAAAAGAGAGGAAATGAGGAATCCACTAGGAATAGAGTATGAACCTTCCACTAATGAAGCAGGTTCAAGTTATCCAAAAGGGAATGAGAGGTTTGATTTGATTTAAATCTCACTAAGAAGAAATTTTCATTGGGGAAGAGGGTTGAATTTGTTTCAATTTTTTTAGGTTTAAATTTTGAGATGGAGCCTGTATTTTATGGACCGCACTGGAGAGCCATGGAGGCCAACCTAACTCGCATTTACCAATCCAAAATGGTGCCTACCAAACAAAGTAGGACCACAACCGGAAATGCCTTCCATCCAAATCCCGCCTGTAAAGATATATAAGATAGAGGATTTCGATTTCAATGATAGAATTTCATAGATTTGTTTATTTTGATGGATTTATTTTGATGGATTCATGATTCAAAGAGCTTATATTAGATCTATGATTAAAAGGGAGTAGCTCGATGGGAGAATCTACCCAAAGGAGTGCCTTTTGGTTTTCAATGAAATTCAAGGGAAGAAAGCATGAGACTCACATCTTCCAGAAAAAAGACACACGGTGATCGATTTTTTGGGCAATTAAACCTAACCTAAGGTGGCCCGTCGGTTTGTGACAATCATGCGAAAAAGAATGCATCATAATCTTACGTCTTCCAAAGAAGAATGACTGTCAGGGTAACCTGCTTATGAAAAAATAGATTGAACCTGACATAAGGGTGACTATGGAGTGAGTGCCGACCCGGGGACTTATCTCAACTGTAGTAGTTTATAGGGAGTTCTCGACACCGCCTAAAGATAGGTTGCCTACTGGGAAAAGGGGCCCTTGGGGCTTGAATTCCCACCAATTAAATTATTTGTTTTTTTATTTGTTTCATAGACCCTGAGGGATCAAACTAAGAAGGAACTTATATCACCCTAGACCTATCTCAGATTTACTGAACCAAGGGAGAATCTACGCATCCACTCAATAAATTCTCCAACCACAGGGGTGGCTACTAGAAAAGGGAGATTGTCCAATCCAAAAGTAACCCGAATAGTGTTTAAATGGGGTTGCAAAGGACATGATCCAAATAGAGTGCCCGTAGGGGATGGGGCCTCTAAGGGCTTAATCCAAAACCCTAGAGAAGATGACATGGCTCCATAATACAGATAGGTGTCCAACTCAAGGAGAAAACTAAGGGACTCACATCTCCAAGAGTGGTGTATCCACCGTGAGTCATCAAAGATAGAAACATCAACCAACCTAAGGTGCCCGCATTTTGTATCACCTCTTAGAAGAAAGCCTGAACTAAGACCTCCCATAAAGAAACTCATTGTCGGGATGTTTAGCAATACGTAACTGAACGAAGTACAGAAGTGAATGCCATTAGGGGACTTATATCAGGTAGTTAAGAGGAAAGGAGCCTCTGGGACTTATCCTAAACCTCAAATATACTCGACCTGGTTAGAGCATGATGGCTAGTTCAAGAAGAAAGCATGGGGACTCACATCTTCTTAAACAAAGTCAACATGAGGTAGCTTAGTGGTTGGGCAGTGAAGTCTACCATACTAACAAGGCTCATTGGTTTACAATGGTCAAGTTGGGAAGAAAGCATGTGGACTCACTTCATCCAAACAAATGACCACTAGGATGACATACTAGTAAGGTAGCATGTAGACCCGATCTAAAGTAGTTAATGAGTGAGCGCCACAGGGGCTTGGTCCCACATCAAAATAGCTTGAGATAAAATATTTGTGTATGTTGCATGTGTGTGTTAAAGGAATATATGCCTCTTACACCTACCTTACATGCTAGGATTTGATGAAATGATGCCATGGAAAAAAGAATTCCCACTAAGAAAGGATGTCGCTTGGGTTCTCTCACATATCTAGTTGTGCTAATAAAATAGGATGCCTCTCTGCTCACACTTATTCTAATAGCATGGAGATTGTGTTTATGTTGTGAAAGAGGGATAGATGCCACTGGGGGACTCTTACACCTACCCTAAATGTCATGGATCACAAGATAACCAAATAATGCTTCGAAAGAAGAGAAAATTTTCATGAAATGGAATTAGATTTTTATTCTTTTTATTAATAATTATTTTCAAACATGATTTGTTTCATGGATAGTATTTCTTTAGTTAGAGCCCATTAATTGGAAGCATCAAGTGTTCCCCTTTACAATCAATAAGTCGATAAGATCCTCCTGGTAGGCCTTCTCATGTGGGCCATCCCAAGTGAGTTCAAACTTGCCTCCCATCTTCTCAATTGAAAGTTGGGACCTTTGTTGTGAGCTTGAATCATTTTGTCCTTACAACTGAGGTTCTTGCACGTAGTGACTCTCCTCCAAACCTTCAAGCTCTTCTAACCGAACTTTGCATTCTCTTTCTATAATGGTCAGAATGCTATCCTTAGTGATGGGAGTTGAACTTCTAAAGGTAGAACGGTATTAGACCCATACACTAAGAAAAATGGGGTAGACTGAGTTGGAGTTCGGTATGTGGTGCGGTAGGCCCACAAGGCTTCAACCAACTACTCATTCTATTGTCATTTGTTATCATCAAGAGTCTTCTTCAATATTTGGATGAGAGTTTTGTTGAATGCTTCTGCTAAGCCATTTGCTCTGGGTAGTAGATGGTGGAGTATCTCCTATCTATATCGTATCTTCTAGCAAAGCTGTTGATCTTCATGCTTTTAAATGCAGTACCATTATCAAATATAATTCATTAAGGCACCTCGAACCTATATACGATATGGTTCTTGAAAAATTGAAGCACATGTCGAGACCTGAGTGATGGGACCCACTTGGAAAAGTAGGCTAAGATGAGTCGATGACCCTTGGAAGAAGGAGGATCGATTAGACCACAATGTCAATACCCAACACTCAAATGGCCATGAGGCCAATGTAGGGTGTAGAATGTTGGGTGTTGGTGGAGGACCACACTGACCCATTAATGGAATCTCCTAGCTACATCCATGCAATCATAATCATCATAGTAGTATCCTAGTCTCTTGCTCTTCATCTTCATCTTGAAATTGATGAGCTCAGATATTCGAATATTCGCTTATAATGCCATGACTTCATGTTTGTCTAAATACGTAACCTCATTTGGTCAAAGGAGTGCCATCAACAGAGCATAGAGAGAGCTCTATTTCACCCGATGGGCTTGTGACTTTTCTTGAGGTAGTTTATCTGTTCAAATAATCTATGAATGGTTGCCTCCAATCTAGCTCCTCCATTTTGGCAATGGCAACCTCCCTTCAAGAGAAAGTCTCTCGATGAGTTCAACATCAATAAGGGATAAGACTTGTCTATTTTGGACCTTATTGAAATGGACTCATCTTCCTGACATGCCAACTCTTTCAAGTTTAAAGCATCTCTACTATGTTCTCTGCTGGGAATCTTGTAGATGGTGACTGTGAATTTGGGCCAATAGCTTCATAGTAATAATGAAGCTTGGGTTTGAAAACTGTAGACCGAATAACTGATGACCAACCGAGAATCCCCAAAGATGTTGATGCTCTTGACACCGATAGTGATGGCTAACCTGCAAAATCAAAGCCTCATACCGCCTTCATATTGGTGAGAGGTTGGAAAGATAGTATGAGAATCTCATCACATCACGATAGAAGAGAACTATTCCTACCCCTACCTTTCCCGGAGAATAGATCGTGGTGCTTCCCTTTGAAAAAGACACCATCAAAATACATCTCCCATCGATGGCCTCCCCTAAGTTCATGATTTTTCATCGTGAGATCATCACTGAGAGTCAACAGAAGTGGGTGTACCGCTAAGAAATCGCTAGTCCTTTTACTGCATGGAGGGGTACGAATGTGATATCAAATTGCAAGAGAATCATGGACCATCATGTCAAAAGTTCGGATAGATTTGTTCATGGGTACACAGTGGATTGGTTTCTGGAGATCAAGTTCACCTTATGAGAAAGCATAAGTGTAGATTTTGGAAGCAAAGATCAAAGCAATGTTTCTCAATAGGATAGTTCTTCAGAATCGATGATGAGGTAGTAGAGTATTCTCCTTCCTTCATCATTGGTTTGGGCCAACAGAGGTCGAGAGAGTCATCCAATGCAAGAATAGAGGATGAGTGGGCCCGCCTGGATCTAAAACGACTTCACCAAATACTTGATGTCTTCAAAGGCATGACACTCATCCAACTTGAACTTGACATCATTTTTGATAAGTGCTGAGAATGGCTTGCATCTCAATGATAGGTTGGAGATAAAGTGTCTTAGATATGCCATCCATGCATGGAAGGATCTGAGTTGAGTTAAACTCTTAGGAGGTGGCATTTCTAAGATAGCTTTGATCTTTTCTAGATCTATTTCTATTCCCCAGCATTGGACAACAAACCCAAGGAATTTTCCCGAAACTACTCTAAATGCACACTTTAGGGGATTCATTTTGAGGTTATATTATCTTAACCATTTGAAAACTACTCAAGTCAAAGAGGGTCTTCCTTTTTTTTTGTTCTTGACTACTAGATCATCAACAAGCACTCAACCGATGATGGATGAGTTCATTGAAGATCTGAGTCATGTATATGTAGCACTAGCATTTTTAAGTCAAAAGGCATGACCCTATAAGAAGATTTTGATCGAGGTTCAAAAGCAATGTTTCTTTCATCTTCGAGACATCTTGATTTGGTTATAGATGATCCATCCATGAAAGAGAAACTACATGAGATGAGTGATGTCCACCATTAATTCTAGTATAGGAAGAGGAAACTCATCCTTAGGACATGCCTTATTTAAGTCCCTAAAATAGACACATAATGCCATTCTTCTTTAATTAATGACACTAGCTAACAGATATTTTTCTTCCCTGATGAAACCAAAGATCAGCTTGAATTTAAATGAAATGTATTGTTCGATTTCTAATCGCATGCTTCTAGGAGCTTAATGTGGGTAACATTAGATCTATTGCTAGTGGACCGCTATGTTAGAGATAAGCATGCATCTTCATAACTCCATTCAAAGAATATTTAAACTCAATCAATACTAACTAAGTCATTGGTTTCTTCTTCATTCAATAATGAACAATGTATGTCGTGGATTTTCTTTCCCCCGAGGTTGATTTCTTTAAGTTTGTCAATTATTGAATGAATCTCCTCTTCAAATTAGGTTTCTTTGATTTGGAGATCATCTGATCATCAAGATTTCTAAACACACATTCTCATAAGAGTTGATGTGTGAAGAAACTATCGACTCCAAATGATTGGTAATAACTAAGAAGTAATCATCATCATGGACCCACTATATCCTAGTCCTCGCTTTGATTGTGCTTCCTGTATTGTTCCATAGCTTTTCAAAGTACTCGACATGCTTGGACCATGTATGAGAACTAAACCTTTCTATAAGATTATGAACACAAGGAGAGTAAAAGTCAAATGGTAATTCCATTAATTCTTTAAATGTATCCTCCTCAAGTTCTACATCAACTTCAAGACTTGAGGATGATGATCCCAAAAAGAATCTCTTCTGCTTCATGTCACTGGAAGACTTAGGGACTTCCTTAACTACCAAACCTTCAACTTTGAGATGTAAGTGAGGTTAGAGCTAAGGTTCCCACCCGCCTAATAGTTTCACATAAACCGATTCAAATACTTTGCTTTGTGAGGCCTGTCTCTCTCTGATCAAAAGTCACCTCCAATGGAACCCACGAGAGGGGTTGGTCGGTATACTAATCACATTAGACTCATCCTCGAGGATTCCAAGTCTATGTGAATAGGGGTACTCCTATGAACTGAACATGACTCTATTGGTGGCCAGGGGTCTTCCACCTGAACTACCTCTAGCCTCTTCCTCCGTGGAGGTTGAGTCATCCTACCCACATGTCCATATGATGGAATGAACTGGGGTGGAATGTGATAGATCTATTTCTTCTTCATTTTCCCTTTCTTCACTTGATTTTATTTTTCTTTTCATTTTTCTTTTTTTCTTTATTTTCTTTTCTTTTGAATTTTCCAAGTTCATGAGGAAGGGTGTTTTGAGAAGATAGTAGGTCGCATCCTCATAAATCTCAACCTCTAACTGAAAATGGCTTTTCATCCCATTGACATGGTATTCCCATCTTTTGAACTTGATGCACTAATGGAGGGAGGATGAAATGATCTTGTTCTGATGTATCCAAGGCCTACTGAGCAAAGCAATGAATGAAGTATTTGAATCAATGATGTAAAACTTGACTTCAGTCTTTTAGTCACCTATCTCCAAAGGTAACACTATAGAACCTAAAGCCCGCTCACCTTGTTCATTGAATCCTCTCAACATCATCCGATCTCCTCGGAGTGTGGAGATGTCAATCCTCAAATAGGCAAGGGTCTTTAGACTCATAATGTTCATGCACCAATCCATGAGAACGCAAGTTTGAACTCCATGTCAACCGTGATGTAGGGGACGGTTGTGCTCCAAGTCCCCAAGAAGGTCTTCATTTGTGAAGGTGATCCCTGAGCTTCTTTTGTAATGTGCCTCACCTATAGCTCACTAAGCTAAGATATTTTAGGATCAAAGAGAGCCTTGATTAGTGATTCTCATCTCTTTGGATAAGAGGGCATCATATGCTTAGCTTAGATGACAACTTTCTTAGATGAGAAAGGACATTGTAGTCCACCTTGGTCCTCCATAAGCATATCCAAGGGTGGAGCATCTGAGGGGCTTCTCAATCCTCTACAATGACTTGTTTCCTCATCTTGAGGTGTGCTCTAGAGGTAGAACCTGCTACAGAGGTTGGTGATCTCTTAGGGTGTAATGGAAGGTTCTACACATCGCTCACCTAAAGCTTCTCCTGGGACCCTCAAAATTGATGATTCCAAGTCTATCTCAAGAGGTGAACCCAGTATCAGTAGAAAGTCCAACTCTAATTAGAAAGAGAAGATCAAATTATAGTTATTTTGACTTGAAGAGTTATCATTGAATAAGAAGACAACCCATTAAGTGACACATATGTAATTCAAACTAGCTTTATTCTTCAATTTCTTGGATTTATTTGGAGGTACAAAGTAGAAATCAAGTAAAGAGAGTGGGGTAAGGGATTTGATGCCCTTATCAGCCGATACAAGAGTTCTACTAGTAGAAGAAGAAGATCTAGCTGAAGTGGAAGAATTCCCCAGTGTGGAAGCTACAATTGTAGGTTGGAGGTTGGACTCGATTGGTGGTTGTGCTAGGGCTATCTCGACACATGCCGCCGCCGAAGCTCCCCTTTCCTCGAAGTTGGCATGGTAACTTGCAAACCTTCCTTGATGTTGAGGTTTGAGCTTCGCACTAAGAAAGCTTCTTGATCATTCTGGAGATCTTCTTAGAGGATATCCCAACCTTCTTTAGTTTTGGAAGGATCACATGTATCCCCAAGGATTACCCTAATGGAACTGGATGGTTGTTCCACAAGGTATTCCTTTGGGATAACTATAGCATCGATCTTGAAGCTATGTTCAAGCGCCTTAAATGTGAAGCAATCCTCCAAAACATGGCCTAGCATATATAGGGGAAAAGTTAGATCATGACTTTTCCCTACTTCCTCAGGCTTGGGTAGCTAAAATAGGTTTCTTTAAGAGATTCTTAAAGATCTTGATTACCTCCTTAAATTGAATAAGGTTTGTTAAGCTTATCTAAAAGAGTAGGACCATAGCTACCTAGCAGGTGGCCGTTGGTGGTATGAGGTGGCGTGATGCTATGGTGGGAGGTCGGTAGCACTGGTGCCAAAGGGAGGTGGAGGTCATGGTCTCTCGGACTGATCTCTAGCTGGCTACTTCCCCTTATATACCACTGTCACTACTCCTGGCTTCTTTTCATAGACCTTTTGTGGCTTTGCTTTAGCCAATTGATCTTGAAAAGGAAATTATTTGGCCTCTCCATCTAGACTAGCCGCTTGTTGATTAGCTTCTCAAAAGTCTTGATAGTGAAGCCCTTAAGCATGAATGACGGCCATGGATATTCTTTAAGAATCTCAATGGCATGTCGTCGACTGCAGTCACATTTCATACTCGTGTTATGCCATCGAGAATATAATCAACAAGAGACTCACCCGGTTGTACTACAATGAGATCACCTAAGTAACCTTTCCGAGCTCCAACAACCTCTTGATAAAGAGTTGCTCTAACTCAACAAATGTCTTTACGAACCGGACAATTTAACATACCAAAGCACCCGCTAGGTTACTAATAAGAGGCGGAAAAGTAAAGCACCGCCACCGCATTGCAATAACTTGCCCTCAAGTGCTATGTTTTGGTTTCCACCGCCATCAAAGCTTTGAAGGAAGGTGGTATAAACCCTTGGGATATTGGATTGATCAATTCCTCTGTAGGGTCTACCCTTTGGAACTGATGATCCTCCCTGGGCTTGAGCCATTGCTTCTTCACTTGCTGCTCGACCATGGATTTTATATCTTCTTATTGTATGGAGGTACTTTCCACTACCTTCCTATACATGCTAGTGCTACCTTGCTCAATGGGAGGTAAGGTCTTGGCTGGGTCCAAGACATACACTAACCCTGACTAATGTTGGATGAACTGGGGCTTATTTTTGAAGTCAAACTCGTTAATAAGTCCTCAGTATATCCATCTTATCCGCTCATCTTTCTGCCTCAATTGATGTTGGAGGTGTTGGGCTGATTGAGCGGTGTCTTCTCGATCAACCTCATCACCTTCCATACTCCGCTCGAGAAGAGATCCTGGGTATCCATATATAGACCCTGAGTCTCCCAACAAATCATCTTCATTGGGATCAAGTGACCTTCTCTCATTTGATCATAATCGAATCTCTTCTTCTCTCAAGATAATGTGCTACTATCTCTCAGAATGATCAATTTGAATGGGAACAAATGGTATCGATGTGATCACGTGCACCGAGAGGCACGCGCCGCTATCGGAGAGTCAATCTATGAGGAGTACTCACTAGAGAGACACACTGACCGCCACTATGAAAGGGGTGACATTCCTAGGAGGTTCCACTATCATTGGTGCGACTATCATCTCGCTACCTCATAATGCAATACTCTCCATGTCCAACTAGGAGTTGGTAAAGGGATGACCACTATGCTTCGGGGTTGCCACTCTCTCCGCACCACCACTTGGGTGAAAAGCAGAGAGCTCACCGCCATAGGTGTGTAGATGAGTAGATCCCTTGGCCATAGCCGGATCACCAATGAGGTATGTTTCTCCCGATATGGCACATGGAACCAGATGCCGCGGATCTGACCGGTGATGGCGATGGGGTAGAGCGGTGTGGTGGAGACACTATCGACTCTTTATGAGCAGGAGTTGTCATCCTGTGATGACAAGTCCGAGTAGGATGCATGGTGTAGGGCAAGCATGCGCTGAAAATCAACAAGTCGAAGAATCGAACAACCTCCAGTAATGTGAAGATGTATGGGCCTCTAGCCCTCTCCGATGAATATGTTTCCCACACAGGGGATAATGGATCTCGATCAAATTGAGCTCACTCTAATGTCCGTAAGCTCGCCACTACACAAGACACAAGCATACGATGCGCCTAACCTCCTCCGATGCGGCCGACCACGGTGGAGGTGATGTATCCTCCTAACATCCTCTCTTCCAACCTAGAGAGAGAGGATGAAACCGGTTTGTGTAACTGGTGAAGTCAAAGAAAATCCTCAACAGAATGAAGCTCATCTCTCTAGCAATCCTCTGATACCGCTTGATCATTTTTGTTCCTTCAGTTCTAGGATGAGAGTGAGAGCTAGATCCATACTAAAAAAGAGGAGGCAATCTGAGATCGGGGAGCTTACCCTGAGGGTACCGATGAGAGTAGCCTCACTGGGCACGAGAAACCATGGGCACACTAAACGGGGTGGTGGTACTATCACTATTAAAGCTGGTGGGACTACCACTGCTTTCCTCTTCAATGAGGAGATGATCGAAGGGTAGATCAGATGACGGGCTCGCACTGCACCATCATGAGGGGAATGCCCTCACATGTGATCCTCACTCCCTCAAACCCCCTACCGAAATGGATAAGGTGTATATGATCCAATCGGGGGAAGTTGGCATAGTCCAAGGCCAAATCCATGCCATGGGGAAAGTGAAATTTCTGAGCTTTTGATCAACCACAAAGACTTAAAAACTAAGTCAGAAGCTATAATGTAAATATATGAGAAATGCAATAGAAATTTGGATCGATTTCTTTGATTTTTTGAATTTGAATTGAAAATTTGAACCCACATCCAAAATCTTGGAAGTGTTAAGTGGGGTTCAAATGGATTTGAGAAGATTTAGAAATTTAATTGAAAAGATGAATTTTGAATATGATTCCAACTTCAACAAATTTGAGTATGTTGAAAAGTGGATTCAAATATTTTTAGGAGGATGCCTCCATAGGTTCATGTTTGTTTGAATTTATATTTTGCTTTTAGGACCCTTTCCTTTAACAAATTTGGGTATGTTAAAGTAAGGGTCAATTGATTTTGTTTTTGATTTGATGTTTTACTTAGCAAATTTGGGTATGCTAAGTGAAGTGTTTGAAAATAATTATTTCTTTGTGAATGATTGTTTGATTTTGAAAATTGGAATTCACTTAGCAAATTTAGGTATATGAAGAACCCAAGTGTGTTTTGTTTGATTTTTTAAATAGGATTCTTAGCAAATTTAAGTATGCTAAGAAAATCTAAGTTTCATTTGTTTTGGATGTTTTGATTTTGAAAGAGGATCCTTAGCAAATTTGGGTATGTTAATCTAATTGTTTATTTTTTTGATTGAAAGTGGAGACTTTATTTTAGCAAATATGGTATGCTAAAGATGAAGTTCCACTTAGTTTTATGAAATGGAAATTTCACTTAGCAAATTTGAGTATGCTAAATGAAATTCCAAAAGATGCTCAAAATTTTTTGATTTTTTGATAATGGAAACTTCTCTTTAGCAAATTTGGTATGCTAAAGAATGAAGTTCCAAAGGTGCTTGAAAATTTTTGTTTTTTGAATTTGGAGACTTCACTTAGCAAATTTGATTATGCTAAATGAAGTTCCAAATATGTTTGAAAATTTTTGGTTTTTAATTTGGAGACTTCACTTAACAAATTTGAGTATGCTAAATGATGTTCCAAATGTGTTTGAAAATTTTTGATTTTTGGATTTAGAGACTTCACTTAATAAATTTGAATATGCTAAATAAAGTTCTAAATGTGTTTGAAAATTTTGATTTTAGATTTGGAGACTTCACTTAGCAAATTTGATGCTAAATGAAGTTCAAATGTGTTTGAAAATTTTTTATTTTAGATTTGGAGACTTCACTTAGCAAATTTGAGTATGCTAAACAAGTTCAAATGTGTTTGAAAATTTTGATTTTTATTTGGAGACTTCACTTAGCAAATTTGAGTATGCTAAATGAAGTTCAAATGTGTTTTAATTTTGAAAATATGATTGCTAAGTTTTGATTTTGAAAAGAGACTTCATTCAACAAATTTGGGTATGTAAAATGGAAGTCAATTATTTTTGAAGTGTGAAAATTTTGTTTTTGTGTTGATTATTGCTTTTGAAGGGAATTCCAACTTAATCATATATGGGATATGTTTAAATTTCCAAATGATATTATTTTTTTAGAATGAAATCTTCATTCAATAAATTTGAGTATTAAATGAAGATGTTCATATGTGCTTTTGAAAAATTTAATTTTATTTGAAAATGAAACTTCCATTCAGTAGGTGTGAGTGTATTGAATGGAAAGGTTCATATGTGCTTTTTGAAAATTTTATTTTTGATTTTTATTTTGACTTTTGGGAAGATGATTGTTCATTTTATTTTGAAAATGAAATCTTCATCAAAATGAATTGAAGGAAGATGTCCATTTGTGCTTTTGGAAAAGATTGTTAGTTTTATTTTTGAAGATTCCTACATATAACAATTATGAGAATTGTTAGATGATGGTGATCTTAAGAAAATTTCGTGGAAAAATACTTTATTATGCATTTTTGAAAAAATGGTTTTGAAAAGCAAGATTCTTATGAAAAGTTTATTTTGTCTTTATTATTTTTAGAATAAACCTTTCCTTATCATAAAAATGATAAGGAGGAAGTCTTTAAAGGTTTTCTTTCCTTAGCATAGGTATCCTTCTTAAGTGATAGTATAAGAATGAATAGGATATAATTAGGCAAGTGTTAGGTTCTTTTCAGATGAACCATGCACCTTGTCAAATCCTATTTAAAACTATACTAAAGAGAAGAGAAGGAGAACCTACACTAAGCACATCTTTATATTTTACTCACATGCAAACTTATAATTAAGATATAAGTAACACACTTTTAATTTTGATAATTGATTCATATATTTTGAAAATAATTTGAATTTAATAGTGATAATAGCGACTCATATTCTTACTTTAGCCAACACATACAATTTGACATAAAGTAAACATTTTCATTTTAAATTTGATTTTTTTTTAAAAGCATGGATACATGAAACCACATGACATATATATTTAGCATGTTGGGGAAGAACTAAAGCAATGAAAGTATGTAAACACATTCACTTTAATTAAATCCTAAAGACAATCTTATGAAATAAGAAAGCTTAAAGGAAATCAAAGTTCATTTAGTATGATTTTTGTTTGATTTTGAATTTGATTTAATTTTGAAAATGTGGATTACATTTGCTGTTCCTAACCCATTCCCACATGTGTTTGACATTTTTGTTTAATTTTTAGATGATTAGATTCATTTTATACTTTGATTAGGTTAAGGTATGAATTAAACATGTTAATTAACCCTTACCTACACCACCTTAGCATAGTTAACCAAATAATTATGAGCTAATGAGATGACCTAAAACCTCATAAGGAATTCAAATTTGTAATGTACTTAGGAAGAAAAGGGTCTAATGCAATTTGGCTCATGATTAATGGTTAATTAAGCTAAGGGAATTAACTTAAGTAATTTCAAAACACCCCTCACACATATGAGTTGAGTTTTGATTTCCTTAATTGAACTTAGGCTCTTGAACACCTAAGCATCTACCCAAAGTAGATTAATTAAGTTCGAAGGTTTTAGAATTTTTAAATTAATTAAGGGTAATTAATGAATTAACCCTTAATTAAAATAGGATTAAGAAAGAAAAGGGGTTTAGGAATAGCTTGGGAAATGCCCCAAAATTATTCCCTAAACCTCTATTCACTGATCAAACCTTAATCAACTTCAATAAGGATTAAACACTAATCAAACCCTTAATTATTTTTAATTATAAATGATTAGCAATTCCCCAATTAAGCCACCAATAAATCCCAAGAAAATTAGGGGAGGCAGTCATCCCC
>JAKCPB010001256.1:0-112539 GCA_021442155.1 Cymbidium sinense | reverse complement strand
AAAAATCAAATAAAGCTAAAAAATAAACACCTAAATAAAATAAAACTAAACCTAAAATAAAAATAAAATAAGCCTAAATAAAATAAACTAAATAAAACCTAAACCTAAAAATAAACCTAAAATAAATAAAAAATAATAAACCTAAATCAGAACTAAAAAAAAACCTAAACCTAAAATAAAAATAAAATAAACCTAAACCTAAACTAAAATAAATAAACCAAAAATAAAATAAATAAAACCTAAACCTAAACCTAAAATAAACTAAACCTAAACATAAACCTAAATTAAAAAGAAAAATAAAGTAAAAATAAACCTAAGCCTAAACTAAAAATAAACCTAAAAATAAACCTAAAATAACAACCTAAAACCTAAACCAAAAAAATAAGAAAAAAAAAGACAAACTTTAACCTAAATCTAATAATAAAAAATAAAACTTAAACCTAAAAAATTAAATAAAAATAAAACTAAACTACAAAATAAACATAAACCTAAAAAATAAACTAAAATAAAAACCTAATCTAAAATAAATAAACCTAATATAAATAAACTAAACTAAATAAAAAATAAAAAATAAACCTAAATAAAAATAAAAAATAAAATAAACTAAAATAAATAAAAAAATAAACTAAATAAACCTAGATCAATCAGTTTACTTAATTTTTTTATAAAAAACCCTAAACCCTAAACTAAAAATAAAACCTAAAATATAAACTTAAAACCTAAACCTAAAAAAATAAAATAAAACCTAAACCTAAAAATAAAACATAAAACCTAAACCTAAAAAATAAAATAAAAATAAAACTAAACTAAAAAATAAACCTAAACCTAAAACTAAACTTAAAAAATATACTAAAATAAAAACCTAAACTAAACTAAATAAAATAAAAAATAAAATAAACTAAATAAACCTAAACCTATTAGTTTACTTAATTTTAAAAAAATAATAAAATAAAAAGATAAAAAACCCTAACCTAAAACTAACCCTAAACACTTAACCCTAAAACCCTTAACCCTAAGCCCTAAACCAGAACCCTAAACCCTAAAACTCTAAACCCTAAACCATAAACTCTGTTAAGCAAAAACCTTAAACCCTAAACCCTAAACCCTAAGCTAAAACGTAAACCCTAAACCTAAAACCTAAACCCTAAACCCTAAACACTACACCCTAAACCTAAATCCTAAACCCTAAACCCTAAAGCCTAAAACCCTAAACCAAAACCCTAAACCTAAATTAAAAAAATTAAAATAAAATAAACTAAAAACCTAAACTAAAATCTAAACCTAAACCTAAACCTAGAAATATAATAAAATAGAAAATAAAACTAAAGTAAATAAAAAATAAAAAAACCTAAAAAAATAAAATAAAATAAACCTTAAAAAATTTAAATAAAATAAAAACTAAACCTAAAATAAAATAAAATAAACCTAAGATAAAAAAAAACTAAATAAAAGCCAAACGCTAAAAAATAAACTTAAAAATAAATGAAAAAATAACACCTAAACCCTAAACTAAAAAAACCTAAACCTAAAATAAAAATAAAATAAACAAAATAAAATAAACCTAAACCTATACTAAAATAAACTAAACTAAAATAAATAAAACCTAAACCTAAAATAAACTAAACCTAAACCTAAACCTAAACTAAATAAAATAAAATAAACTAAAAATAAACCTATGCCTAAACTAAAAAATAAAACCTAAAAATAAACCAAAAATAACAACATAAAACCTAAACCTAAAAAATAAAATAAAAACCTAAACCTAAACCTAATAATAAAAAATAAAACCTAAACCTAAAAAATAAAATAAAAATAAAGCTAAACTAAAAAATAAACTAAAATAAATAAACCTAATATAAATAAACTAAATTAAATAAAAAAGCATAAACCTAAATAAAAATAAAATAATAAACTAAAATAAATAAAAAATACTAAATAAACCTAAACCTAAAATTTAATTTTAAAACCTAAACCCTAAACTCTAAACCATAAACTAAAGCCCTAAACCCTAAATCCTAAACCTAAACCCTAAACTCTAAAACCTAAATTAAACCTACAATGCTAAACCCTAAACTTAAACCTAAAACCCTAAACTTAAACCATAAACTAAACTTAAACCTAATAAACCCTAAACCTAAACCTTAAAACCCTAAACATTAAACCCTAAACTCTAAACCCTAAAACCTAAACCCTAAATTATAAACTAACCTAAACCCCTAAACTAACCTTAAAACCTAAACCCTAAACTCTAAACTATAAACCTAACCCTAAACTCCTAAAGTTTAAACACTAAACAACCCTAAACTCTAAACCCTAAACTCTAAACCTAAACCTAAACTTAAACCCTTAACTTTAAACTATAAACCCTAAACCTTAAAACCTAAACCCTAAACCCTAAACCCTAAATCCTAAACCTTAAACCCTAAACCCTAAACCCTAAAAATCTTAAACCTAAAACCTAAACACTAAACCCTAAACCCTAAACCCTAAACCTTAAAAACATAAACCTTAAATCCTAAACCTTAAAGCCTAAACCTTAACCCTAAACCTAAACCCCAAACCCTAAACCTAAACCTAATGTAACTAAATTAACTAAAAAAGAAACTTAAATAATAAAAGCTAATAAACCCAAACCTAAATTTAAACCTTAAGAATGTGCGATTGATAGGAACATCACCATCAACCGTGCTCAGATAAGAATGGAGGTGTAAAGCAGCTATCAAGGGTGGGGATCTGAGGTGTCATATGGAGGTGGTCGAGAAGTGGTGGTTATGGAGGAAGGAGGAGAAAAGAGGGTTACACCCATGGTGGTAGTGGAGGGAGAGATCGGGGATATTATAATGGATCCCGCTACTCGAGAGACCGTGGTTCCGATGGGAATTGGAGAAATTAAAGAATGGTCAATCCGATCTACTGCTTATCAAATTATGTCTTTATAGTAGAAATGGTTCTAGTTATCTAAGATTTTGATTTGCTCAATGCATGCTCATTTTTATCTATATTATTTGTGTCTTTAAAAACTTGATGTGTTACTTGATGAAATCAAAAAAAGAAATTGAATCTGAATTTTTCTATTAAAAAAGAAACCAAACACCCTAAACCCTAAACTAAAACCTGAACCCTAATTGAAAAACCTAAATTCTAAACCATAAACCTTAAACCCTCAACCCTAAACTCAAAAAAACCTAAACCTTAAACCCTAAATCGTAAAACCCTAAATACTAAACCCTATACCCTAAACCCTAAACCCAAACTAACTCTAAACCCTACCCTAAACCCTAAAAAAGCTAAAAAAAACCTAAACTAAATAAAACCTAAGAATAAATAAATAAATAAACCTAAACTAAAATAAAATAAAATAATAAAAAAATAATAAACTAAACCTAAACCTAAAAAAAGAAAATAAAATAAAAATAAAAATAAAACTAAATAAAATAAATAAAACCTAAACTAAACTAAAAAATAAATAAATAAAATAAAAAAATAAAATAAAAATTAAATAAAAACCTAAAAATTAATAAAAAATAAAACCTAAACCCTAAACTAAAAAAAACATAAACCTAAAATATAAATAAATTAAACCTAAATATAAACTAAAATAAACTAAAATAAAATAAATAAAACCTAAACCTAAAATAAGCTAAACCTAAAGCAAAACCTAAACTAAATAAAATAAAATAAACTAGAAATAAGCCTAAACTTAAACTAAAAAATTAAACCTAAAAATAAACCTAAAATAAAAACCTAAAACCTCAACTTAAAAAAATAAAATAAAAACCTAAAGTTAAACCTAAAAATAAAAAATAAAACTTAAAACTAAAAAATAAACCTAAACCTAAACCAAAACCTAAAAAAATAAAATACATAAAAAACCTAAACTAAAATAAATAAACCTAAAATAAATAAGCTAAACTAAATAAAAATAAAATTGAACCTAAATAAAAAAAAAATAAAATAAACTAAAATAAATAAAAAATAAACTAAATAAACCTAAACTTACATGTTTACTTAATTTAAAAAAAAAAAAAACCCTAAACCCTAATCCTAAACCTTAAACCCTAAACCCTAAACCCTAACCGTGAAACCCAAACCCTAAACCCTAAACCTAAACCCTAAGTTAAACCCTAAACCCTAAACCCTAAAACCCCAAACCATAAACCTAAATCATAAACTAACCCTAAACCCTAACCTAACCCTAAGCCCTAAACCCAAAACCCAAAACCGTAAAACCCCAAACCCTAAACCCTAAATCATAAACTAACCCTAAACCCTAAATAACATGAAAACCTAAACCCTAAACCCTAAAAACCCTAAACCCTAAAGCCTAAACACTAAACTCTAAACCCTAAGCCCTAAACTCTAAGCCCTAAACTCTAACCCTAAACCCTAAACCCTAAAACCCTACACCCTATACCTATACCCTAAACCCTATACCCTAAACACTAACCCTAAACCCTAAACCCTCAACCCCAAACCTAAACCTAAAGAAACTAAATTAATAAAAAATAAACCTAAACCCAAAAACTTAATAAACCAAAACCTAAACCTAAACCCTAATAATGGGCAGAACCTTGATGGAGGGAACATCAAGATCAATTGCTCGCCTAGATTTAACAATGGAGGCAATGCAGAGGTAGCGACATTATAATGGTGGTGGGATCTGAGGCACGGATATGGAGGTGGTTGAAGTAGTGGTGGTTATGGAGGCAGTGAGGAGTGAGGTAATAGCCATGGTCACGAGGGATAGATAAGAGATATAATGGTGATCCTACTACTGAGAGGTGGTGGTTTTGATGCAAATGGAGAAATTGAAGAATGGTGACATCTACGCTTATGGAACTATGTCTTCACAAAAGAGATAGTTCTAGTTATCTAGATTTGATTTGCTTTATGCTCATTTTTGATCTATGTCATCGCTTGTGTCTTAGAAAACTTGCTGCGCTACTAGGCTATTGAAATCGAAAAGAAGAAATGTTGAATATGAATTTATTCTATGTTAACAAAAACCTTAAACCTTAAACCTTAAGCTAAAACATAAATCTTAAACTAAAACTAAACCCTAAACCCTAAACCCTAAAACATAAATAAACACTAAACCTAAATAAACTAAAATATTAAACCCTAAACCCTAAACTAAACCTTAAACCCTAAAACCCTAAATCATAAACTTAAACCCTAAAATGTACAACCTAAAACCCCATAAACCCTAAACCTAAAAAATACTAAACTATAAATTCTAAACACTAAACTATAAAATCCTTAAACTATAAACCTAAACTAAACCCTAAACCTAAACTAAACTCTAAACTAAACCTTAAACTCTAAACCTAAACTAAACTAAAATATTAAAAAAACTTAAACCTAAACCTAAACCTAAACACTAAACCTAAACTTAAACTCTAAACCTAAACTTAAACTTAAACCTAAACCTAACTCTAAACTTAAACTTAAACTTAAACTTAAACTTAAACTAAAACCTAAACTTAAACTAAACTCTAAACTTAAATTAAACTAAACACTACTAAGTTAAACTTAAACTTAAATTTAAACTTAACTAAAACATAAACTTAAATCTAAACTTAAACTCTAATTTAAACTTAAACTTAAACTTAAATCCTAAACTTAAACCTAAACCTAAACCTAAAGCAACCTAAATCTTAAATCTAAACCTAAATTAAACCTAAATTGTAAACCTAAACTTAAACTAACCTAAATTAAATTTAAACTTAAACTTAAATCTAAACTAACCTAAACTTAAACCTAAATCTAAACTAAACTATAAACCTAAACTTAAACTTAAACTTAATCTTAAATCCTAAATTAAACTTAAACTAACTTAAATTAAACCTAAACTTAAATCCTAAACTCTAAACCTAAATATTAACCTAAATTAAACCTACACTTAAACTCTAAACTAAATTTAAATCAAACTCTAAATCCTACCTAAACTTAAACTCTAAGCTCTAAACATGAAACTAAACTTAAATATAAACTAAACTAAATATAAACTAAACCTAAACCTAACCTAAATCAAAACTTGAACCTAAACTCCTAAATCTAAACCTCAACCTAAACTAAACTTAAACTCCTAAACTAAACTTAAATTTTAAACTCTAAACTAAACCTAAACTCTAAACTAAACTAAACTAAACTTAAACTACACTAAATTCTAAACTTAAACCTAAACTAATAAAACCACAAACTCCTAAACTTAAACTCCTAAACCTAAACCCTAAACCTAAACCTAAACCCTAAACTTAAACCTAAACATAAACCTAAACTTGAACCCTAAACCTAATCCTAAACCTAAACTTAAACCTAAACCCTAAACCAAATGAATCTTAAACATTAAACTAAAACCTAAAAACCCAAAAAAATTATTGCCTGAGCTTGGGTTATCATGCTCTGATGATTTCCATTTCTCCTCTCATTTTTAGCTTTCTGGTCACTGCATCCTAGCTGTTATATGCGATTCTCACTGGATTCTTTCTTAAATCGATGAGTGCGAGCCTATTTTGTGTCTTCATTAGAGTAACACCATGTCCTAGCATCTTCCCCAATGATTCCTTAGGGAAAATTGAAGGATCCTATGGATCCTACTAGGGAATCAACTAACTTGGCTTTGACTGCTTTGAAATCATTCAAAAATGAGATGTTACATTTTAGATTTCTCTCCCTAATATGCAAATTCCTTTTGTTAACCATCAATTCCATTTTGCTGTGGGTGCTTTATTTGGTCGGCCATTGTAAATTGATCATGCAATGACTATAAAATCTCATCCTTAGTGGCTAGAATCCTGAATTGACATTACCAAGAAACACCCAAAAAAATCTAGTTGGGATCTAAAAATTATGGTTATATGCAAAGATTTGAATTTGAAAATCATCTTTGTTCTCACTATAAATCCATGGGCACAATAATTCTGAATGTTTCATTCATCATCCTCACCTAAAAAATAAAATCCCTATTAAGGAAACTTCTATTCCTAACCCTAGGCCAATCACTATTAAATATCAAAAAGCTACTTCAAAAGCAATAGAATTTTTGAATGTTCCTAATAAGGCTGTTTTACCTCTTACATCTTCTGAACAATTGAAGGCTTCTAATATGAACAATAATAGTTTTCTAAACTTTTAGATGATGATTCTATTTTCTCTGATTCAATCCCTACATTCTTGCCAGCTTTGATTGAGAATATAAATGAGGATAATAATGTTATGCATCATTCAAATTCAATGGAGAATATGCCTTTAATACCTCATGATAATCAGGTTGAAAAAATTGATTCTATTTTCTAGATTAAGGATTATTTAAATTCTCTTAAAGATTTGGCTTTGTCTAATAATTTGGGTCATGAATAGGAAGGGATTGGTGTTCACACTTTCTCTTAATAAATCTATTTGCTCTCTCTTGTTATTCCCGATGCTCATTTGGCTTTAATAAATTCTAATGTCTTGGAAGAAGAACTAATTTCTAATATGGAGATTTCTCCTAAATCTAAGACTAATGTTGCTAAATCCTTCTTGGATAATGATTATATGGGAAAAGAAAATGGTTTCCAAACTTATCATGGTAAAAAGAGAAAAAATGCTAAAAATTTCCCTCCCAAATTGCTAAGAAACACTAGATCTGCTACAACCTCCCTCTCCACTATTAAATAACCTTTTCTTAACCCCTTTTTATTTCTTTATGTTTAATTTTATTATTTGGAATGTAAGAGGGATTGGTGACTTCTCTATTCAAAACTGTATTAAAAATCTTTATCGTATACATAATATTCTTTACTTATTTTTTTTGGAGCCTCTTATTCATGCTAACAAAATTAACCATGTTGCTAGAATGATCGGCTTCAATAAATTTTTCTCTAATGTCAGTAATAAGAATTGGTGTTTTTGGAATAACTTTGTAGATGTTTCTATTCTTGATGATTTTCAACAAGTTGTCAATGCTCAAATCTCTTATGGTGATTATTGTGTATTGAGCTTAGATCTAGTAGAAATCTTCTTTGGGATAATTTGAGGAATTTTGCTACCTCTATCAATAAACCTTAGTTTGTTGGTGGTGATTCCAACACTATTTTATTCACTTTGAATGAAGTGGTGGTTGCTCTCCAATATTCATTCCATGGAAAATTTTCTAATATGATCCTTTATTGTAATTTGATTGATATTGGTTTTAAAGGTTCTAATTATACATGGTAAAACTGTTTTGACAAAGGTTGGATCAAATTCTATTTAATACTCATTGGATTACTCAATGGCATATTACTGTCTATCATTTAACTAGAACCTTGTCTAATCATGCTCTATTTTGGTTTCTATTAAAGATAATTTTAATAGATTAAAAATTCTCTCTCCTTTTAAATTTTAGAACATGTGGATTAAATATATTGATTTTTTTAATGTTGTGGTTAATAATTGGAAAGTTCTTTTACATCTTGATAATTCAATTATGGGGATGAATAGACTTTAGTTTAAGCTTAAAAGTCTTAAGAAAATCTGGGTTGGTGGAATAAGCGTTATTTTAAAATCCTTTTTACTAATATCAAAGATATGGAAAAAATGGTTTGTGATCTTGAGGTCTTTATTATGTCTGATCCTTCTAAGATTAAGGACTAGACTGAGGTGAAAGATAAACTTATTAATTTTCAAAATATGGAAGAGACTTATTGGCATCAAAAAGCTACTAGTAAATATATTGCAGATGGTGACAGCAATACTAGGTATTTCCATGCTTTAGTTAATAAAAAGAGAGCTTTAAATAATATTCAAAAAATTAAAGATTACAATGGAGAATGGATTATGGAGAATAATGATATTAAGGATTCAGTTATTAAATACTTTAGAACTATGCTAAATAAGAGTTGCTCTTATGAAGCTATTTCTAAATCATACTTGATTCCTTCTATTATTACTAATGATGATTATGATTTGCTTACTATTATGCCTAATGAAGATGGAATTTTTAAAGTTCTTAATAGCATGAACATAGATTCTGTTGGTCCAGGGTTTTTTACTCATTTTTTCAAATTTTTTAGTTTATTATTAAAAATGATTTGATTGAGGATGTGGTTGATTTTTTTAATGGTAATCCTTTTCCTAGATATTTTTCTAGCACTTCTATTATTCTCATACTTAAGAAAGATAATCTAGACTATTGGAGTGATTTTAGACCTATTAGTTTTGCATTCTTCAATAAGTTGATTTCCAAAATTCTAACAGTTTAGTTCTTTACTTCATAAGATTATCTATCTCAACCAAACTAGTTTTATTAAAAGTAAATCTATTTCTGATAACATTTTAATTGCCCAGGAATTAATTCATGACTTAGATGCTAAGACTAGAGGTGGAAACATTCTTTTCAAATTAGATATTACCAAAGCTTTTAATGATATCTCTTTGGATTTTATTTTCCATATTCTGAATTTATTTGGGTTTTCTGATAAATTTAATTTTCTTATTAAAAATTGTACTAAGAATGCCTAGTTTTTTATTTTTCTTAATAAGGAAACTTTGTTCTTCTTTCCTTCTTCCCATGTCTTAAGATAAGGGGATCCTTTATCTCCTACTTTATTTATTATTGTTGAGTACTTATCTAGAGCATCAATGAGTTATTTTAAACAATCCTAATATGTTCTATAAACTCTTGGTGGTCTTATTTCCCACTTAAGTTTTGTAGATGATTTCATTATTTTTTGCAATGCTTCTATTCAACATATCAAGAACCTCAAGATTTTTTTAATAAATTTGGTAGAAAGTGGTCTTTCTATCAATGATAATAAAAGCTATTTTATTATTTCTTCAAGTATCTCTAATAAGAAAATCAATCAAATATGGCATATCACTAATTTTAAACATCAACACTTACCTCTTAAGTACTTGGGTGCTCCTATTTAAAGGTCCAAAATGATCCCATATTTGATGAGTTAATTCAAAAAATTTTAAAAAATTTTTTTTGGGAATTCCATTTACTTTCCTTTGGTGGTGCACACTATTCTTAAGAGAACTCTTAATTCTATGCCTCTTTATTTGATTCAAATTATTATTCCCACTAATTCTACTCTTATTAGAATTGATCGCTTGCTTAATAAATTTTTTTTGGGATTCAATAATTCTATTAAAAGAATGCATTAGAAATCCTGGTATAAATGTTGTGGTCCTTTGGGTGAAGGTGGTCTTGGATGCAAATCTATTTGTGAAGCTATGACTTTCTTTCTATCATATTCTCTGGTGGAATTTTAGAAAGAATGATAGCCTTTGGGCTAGTTTTATGTAGAAAATATTGCCAAGGTAAACACCCTCTTATCTATGATTATAAAGTTGGTGACTCTCCAATTTGGAAAAGGCTTTGCTCCATTAAATGGGTTGTTGAATCTTTAATATCATGGGGTATTCATTCGGGTTCTTCATTCTTTTGGCAAGATAATTGGATTAGCAATGACGCTATTGACTCCCTTTATCTACACACCGCTAGTATCAAAGTTAACTCTTTTGGCTTAATAACAATTGGAATGAAAACAAACTTGAGAACTACATTCCTATTACTATTTTGACAAGTTTTGCAACATCACTATATTTTCTAATAAACTGATCAAATTCTTTCAAGCTCTTACAATGGATTTCATTTCTTAAAGAGGTTTGGAATTTTATTAGAAAAAACAAAACACTCTAATGTTTTCATTAAACTTTGGAACAATATCATTCCCATTTCTTATTATATTTTAGCTTGGAGGAGTTTGAATAACTTCATTCTTGTAGATTGCTTGCGCTAAAAGGGTTTTATTTACCTTCCAAGTGCTAATGTTGCTTTCATATTGAAAATGTTAATCATGTTTTGTCAATGGTGCTATTACTTCCAAACTTTGATATGGTATGATGATTTATTTAACACTAACTATTTTCATGGCTCTCATTATATCAACTTCTTGAAGTTTGTTTCCATAAACTGAAAGGTCATATGAAAGTTTTAATTTCTATTACCCTTATTTGGTTCATTTGGATGTTTAGAAATGATGTTAAATATCAAGGCATCCCTATGAATCATAAAAGGATCCTTGCTAGAATTAAAGAAAAAACCCATGCTTTGTTTAATGCAAATTTAATTAGTAATCTTTATTTTAGAGGTTATAAATTTGTGAGTAAAATTTGTGTATCACTTTGCATGAAGACCCTTCCTACAAGAGTTTTAGGATTGTACATTGGAATAAGCCTAAAGAATATCTTATTAAGATCAATATTGATAGTTTCATTTCCCCAAAAAAATATGGTTATGGTGGAATTCTTAGGGATTCTAAAGGTACTGTAATTTATGATTATGCCTACCCCCTCAAAGCTTGTTCTGTTATTTATGCCGAGCTCATGGTTATTAATAAAGCTATTGATATTTATTTAATCATAGGCCTCTTTAATATTTGGATTGAAGTTGATGCTCTTCTTTTACTTGATATGTTCAATACTAATAAAATGTGGAAGGCTGCCTTATTTTATCTTTTTAATCACACTAAAAAGTTTCTTTCTCAAGTTTGCTACAAAATTTTTCACATTTTTCATGAAGGTAATGCTTGTGATGTTTTCCTGGCTAATTTGGGAGCTGAATTAAATGAGCTCACTTTATTTGATAACCATAGCTTACTTAAGCATCTACATGGCCTAGTCAACTGATAACACTGAGCCTTTACCTCGTGATTTTATCTTTCAGCTATTTTGTTGATCATATTGTTATGGTGGTTTATTCAAATTTATTTTGTTGTTTTTTTTTGTGCTTCCCTTACAAGAAAGTGGTTTTGCTATTTTCTTTAGGGGTCAATCTCACTATGAAAGTTACCTTGTTTTTAGTTTAATTGATTTTCCTATCCTCTCACTAGGTTTTCTTTGCGGGCTCATGCTAGCTCATTTTGTCACAACTAGTGATGTTTTGGGGTCTCCTATTGGGTTGTGGCTGATTTTGGCCTACCCCTTACACTAATTGATTATGTTTTGCCTCGTTTTGGCTACATGTTACATTATTTGAATTGGATTTTTGTCGCTATGGTTGGTTCTCACTGGATGCTACATTTGTTTTTCAATGCCTAACTATTTGGTGGTCATTTTTCATGTTGTTGTTGGTCTCTTCTGCTTTGGCTTAGTTTTGGGGTTTTTGGTCATTGATGTTCTCTTTTTCTAGTTTCACTTCGGGGTTTCTGCAAGTTGGTTTTTCCCTCTGCCTTGTGGATTGGAGGTAGCTTTTTTCTAATTGTTGCCCTCCTATTTTCTCTTTTATGGTGATTGTCTACTCAATAAGGTTTGGAAGGGGCTTTATTTCCGGCCTTGTTCCTTTCCTCATTGATTTGCTACAGGTTGTGTGGTTCTCCTTGGCATTTTATACTTTTGGTTTTTTTGTTTGGTTGAGTGACACCAATTTTGTTTCTTGGTTTTTTGAGATCTCTATGTGGGTTATATTATGTTGTTGTTCTTTCCCTCTATTTTGGGCTCCATATTGGGTTAACCTTTAGTTTTGGTTGGCTGCTCTCTTTATTGAATTGGAACCTTTGTTTCTATGGTTGGTTATTGTTTGGGTTGGTCTCTTCAGGATTTGCTTAGCTTTGGTTTTTTTCAATTCTTTTTGGTTGTTTTCCTTGTTTGGGTTGGTGTTTTTTTATTTGTTATTTTATCAATTGATTGGTATGAGGATAGCTGCTTTGTGGTTCTTTTTTTTCTTCCGGACTTGGTTTTTTTACTGAGGAGATGGTTGTGGTTGTTGTCTATGCCTATTGGTTTGTCTGCTTCTCCTGATTGGATTGCCTAGTGTTTCCGAGGGTTGGTTGTGGCCCTCTCTGGCTTGGTGACTTGGGATTGGATGCTATCTTGCCTTGGATGCTTGTGTCCTAGCTTGGTGTCTTGGGATTTAAGTTGCTATTGGTATTGAATTCTTATTTATTTTGTCGCCTTGTTTCTGATATTTGCCTCTTGGTCGGGGTGTCGGATTTGGTGTTTCCCTTTGGTGGTGGTTTGATGGTAATTTTGGATACCCTCTAGTCTCCTATGCTTTCCTCTCCGTTCGCTTATATTCTACTATTTTGCTATTTGGTGGAGGTTTTCCCTTGGATTTGATTTCTAGTGCTCGAGATATGGGTTGTTGTTATGCCTTTGGGATTGTATTTGTTGTTGTTACCCCTATTCATGTCGACCTCCTTTTGTGTTTCTCTTCCTTTTGGTGGCTGGAGTTATGCTTGGTTTTTTTAGTTTGGCACCGATCTATATAACTGGGTTGTTGTCTTTATGTGATTGGTCTATTGTGGGTTTTGGTTGGTGTTATTACTCGCTTTCTATTTATTTGGTGGACTGATCACTATGGATTATTTTGCCTTGATGTTTGTTTATATAAAAAAAACATAAACCAAAATAAACTAAAATTGAAACCAAAATAAACTGATAAAATAAAATAAATAAAAACATAAACTAAAACCTAAACCTAAAAAAAACTAAATTAAAATAAAATAAATAAAAACATAAATAAACAAAAAAATAAAAAACTTAATAAAATAAAAACTAAACCTAAAATAAAAATAAAAAGAACCTAAAATAAAAAAAATGAAAACTAAATAAAAACCAAAACCTAAAAAATAAACCAAAAAGTAAAACCTAAAAATAAATAAAAAATAAAGCCTAAACCCTAAACTATAAAAAAAACTTAAACCAAAAATAAAAATAAAATAAATTTAAACCTAAACTAAAATAAATAAAACTTAAATCTAAACCTAAAATAAACTAAACCTAAACCTAAACCTAAACTAAATAAACTAAAATAAACTAAAAATAAACCTAAAATAAAAACCTAAAACCTAAACCTAAAAAATAAAACAAAAACCTAAACCTAAACCTAAAAAAATAAAATAAAAATAAAACTAAACTAAAAAATAAACCTAAACCTAAACCTAAATGTAAAAAATAAACTAAAATAAAAAACCTAAACTAAAATAAATGAACATAAAATAAATAAACTAAACTAAATAAAAAAAGACAAAACAAAATAAAAATAAAACATAAAATAAACTAAATTAAAAAATAAAATAAATAAACTAAATAAAATTAAACCTACGGGTTAACTTCGATGAAAATAAAAAATAAAAAAATAAAAAAATAAAAAAAACACTAAACCTAAACCCTAAAACTAACCCTAAACCCTAAACCTACCACTCTAAGCCCTAAACCCTAAACCCTAAAACCCTAAACCCTAAACCCTAAACCTTAAAACCCTAAACCCTAAACCCTAAAAACCTAAAAACTTAAACCTAAATAAAAGAAAACCAAAAAATAAAATACCTAAACATAAATTAAATAAAAATTAAAATAAAATAAAAACCTAAACTAAAACCTAAACCTAAACCTAAACTTAAAAGTAAAACAAAATAAAAATAAAAACAAAAGTAAAGTAAAATAAATAAAACCCATTAAACTAAATTAAATAAAATAAACCTAAAATAAAACCTAAATAAAATAAAGTCAAAAGTAAAATAAAATAAAATAAACCTAAAATAAAATAGGATAAAATCTAAATAAAAAACCTAAACCTAAAAAATAAACCTTAAAGAAAACTTAAAATAAATAAAAATAAAATGTAAACCCTAAAAAAAAAAATACCTAAATAAACAAAATAAAAACCTAAAATAATACCTAAACCTAAAATAAATAAACCTAAAACAAACCTAAAATATACTAAACCTAAACACTAAAAAAAAATAAAATAAAATAACTAAAAATAAATCTAAACCTTAACTAAAAATAAACCTAAAAAATAAATCTAAAACCTAAACCTAAACAAATAAAATAAAAATCTAAACCTAAACCTAAAAATAAAAAAAATAAAACTTAAACCAAAAAATAAAATAACATTAAAACTAAACTAAAAAAATAAACAAACCTAAACCTAAACCTAAAAATAAACTAAAATGAAAACTAAACTAAAATAAATAAAACCTAAAATAAATAAACTAAACTAAATAAAAAAATAAAAATAAACCTAAATAAAATTAAAATTTAAATATACTAAAATAAATAAGAAATAAACTAAATAAACTAAATACTAAACTATTTACTTAATTTTAAAAAATACCCAAAACCTAAAACCCTAAACCTACAATCGTAAACCCTAAACCCTACATAAAAAATATTAAAAATAAATAAAAAACCCTAAACCTACACGCTAAACTCTTAAACACTAAACCCTAAACTCTAAACCCAAACTTAAACATGAAACATAAACCTAAACCCTAAGCCTAAATCTAAACTAAACTAAATAAAATAAAACCTAAACCTAAACCTAAACCTAAACTAAAAAATAAATAAATAAATAAAATAAATAAACATAAACTAAATAAATTAAAATAAAAATAAAAATAAATAATTAAATAAACTAAATAAAATAAATGAAACTAAATAAACTTAAACCTAAACTAAAATAAAATAAAATAAACTAAACTAAACTAATCCTAAACCTAAACCTAAACCTAAACTAAAATAAATTAAACTAAACTAAATAAACTAAACTTAAAAAAAAACTAAATAAACTAAATAAATTAAAACTAAACTAAACAAATAAACCTAACAAAAAAATAAACTAAATAAATAAACAAACTAAACTAAACTAAACTAAACTAAACTAAAATAAACCTAAACCTAAACTAAATTAACCTAAACATAAATAAGTAAAATAAACTAAAATAAAATAAACTAAACCTAAACTAAATAAACTTAAACCAAAACCTAAACCTAAACCTAAACTTAAATTAAAAATAAATAAACTAAACTAAATAAATAAACCTAAACTAAATAAAAAATAAAATAAGAATAAATCTAAACCTAAACCTAAACAAAAATAAATAAATAAACCTAAATTAAATAAAAATAAACCTAAACCTAAACCTAAACCTAATAAAATAAAAACCTAAACCTAAAACCTAAATAAAATAAACTACCTAAACTAAATAAACCTAATAAACCTAAACTAAATAAACATAAACTAAAAAACTAAAAAAAATAATATAATATAAACTAAAATAAATAAACCTAAACCTAAATAAAATAAACCTAAACTAAATAAACTTGAACCTAAATAAAACCTAAACCTAAACTAAACCTACACTAAATCCTAAATAAACCTAAAACAAAACCTAAACATAAACTAAATATAAAATAAACTAAATAAGTAAATAAAATAAACTTAAACCTAAATAAACTAGACTAAACTAAACTAAATAAATAAAATTAAACTAAACTAAATAAATAAACTAAAGAAAACTTAAAACGTAAACTAAAATAAATAAATAAACTATACTAAAAAAAATAAATCTAAACCTAAACCTAAACTAAACTAAACTAAATTAAAAAAACTTAAACCTAAACTAAATAAATAAACTCAATTAATAAATTAAATTAAATTAACTAAAAAAATTATACTAAATAAATAAACCTAAACCTAAATAGATAAACCTAAATAAAAATAAAGTAAAACTTAAACCTAAACCTAAACATAAAAAACCTAAACATAAACCTAAACCTGAACCTAAACTAAGCTAAAATCTAAACCTAAACTAATAGAACCTAAATCAACCTAAACTTAAACTGAACTAAACTAAAAATAAATAAAATAAACTAACCAAAAAATAAACTAAATAAGCAAAACTAAATAAATAAACCTAAATCTAAAAACTAAAAAATAAACAAAAAATAAAACTAAACTAAATAAACCTAAACTAAATAAACTAAACTAAATAAACCAAAACCTAAACCTAAACCAAAACCTAAACAAAAAAATAAAATAAACTAATAAAATAAATCTAAATAAAACATAACCTAAACCTAAACCTAAACTAAACTAAATAAAATAATAAATATAAACTAAATAAACCTAAACTAAACTAAACAAAATAAACCTAACTAAACTAAATTAAACCAAATAAACCTAAAATAAACCTAAACTTAAACCTAAACCCAAACATAAACTAAATAAACCTAAACCTAAACAACTAAAAAACTAAACCTAAACCTAAACCCAAACCTAAACCTAAACTTAAATAAATAAACTGAACTAAATTATAATAAACCTAAACCTAAACCTAAAATATATAAATAAATAAACCTAAAAAATAAACCAAAACTAAATAAACCTAAACCTAAAATAAACCTAAACCTAAACCTAAACTAAACTAAATAGACCTAAACCTAAATAAATTAAAACAAAATAAACCTAAACCTAAATAAACTAAATAAACTAAATAAACTAAACTAAATAAAAATAAACCTAAATAAACATAAAATTAAAATAAACCTAAACCCAAATAAATAAACTAAAATAAATAGGCCTAAACCTAAATAATATAAACCTAAACTAATAAACCTGAACCTAAATAAAACCTAAACATAAACTTAAATAAACTAAATAAACATAAACATAAACCTAAATAAACTAAACTAAATAAATAAAAACCTAAACCTAAACCTAAAAAATAAACCTAAACATAAACCTAAATAAACCTAAACTAAAATAATCATAAACTAAAACTAAATAAAATAAAATATAATAAACTAAAATAAATAAACAAAACCTAAATAAAATAAACCTAAACTAATAAACCTAAACTATAAAACCTAAATTAAATAAACCTAAACTAAATATAAATAAAAAATTAAACCTAAACCAAAACCTAATAAAACCTAAACCTAAATTAAACCTAAACCTAAACTAAATAATAAACCTAAACTAAAAAATTAAACCTAAACCTAAACATAAACATAAAAAATAAACCTAAATTAAATAAAACTAAACTAAATAAACCTAAACCTAAATAAACTAAAACTAAATAAAATAAACCTAAACTAAATAAAAAAATAATAATTAAAATAAACCTAAACCTAAATAAACTAGACTAAACTAAACTAAATAAAAAATAAAATAAAACCAAAACTAAATAAATAAACTAAATAAAAAATTAAAACCTAAACTAAATAAATAAACTAAACTAAACTAAATTAACAAAACCTAAACTTAAACCTAAACCTAAAAATAAACTAAACTAAACTAAATTAAACTAAATAAAACCTAAACATAAACTAAATAAAATAAACTAAATAACCTAAACTAAATAAATAAACCTAAACCTAAATAAATATAAAATTAAACTTAAACCTAAACTGAACTAAATAAACTAAACTAAAAAAAATGTAAATAAACCTAAACCTAAACGTAAACCTAAACTAAACTGAACTAAATAAAAATAAAATAAACTAAACTAGAAATAAACTAAATAAACCAAACTAAATAAATAAACTAAACCTAAACTAAAATAAAATAAACTAAATAAATAAACCTAAACTAAAAAATCAACTAAACTAAACAAAACCTAAAAAACCAAAATAAATAAAATAAACTAATAAAATAAATAAACTAGATAAAATAAACTAAACCTAAACCTAAACCTAAACTAAATAAATAAAATAAATAAATAAAAATAAAATAAACTAAATAAACCTAAAAATAAATAAATTAAACTAACTAAATAAAATAAACAAACAAACCTAAATTAAATAAATTAAACTAAATAAACCTAAACCTAAACTAAACTAAACTAAATTAAAATAAATGAAATAAACTAACCTAAACTAAAATAAACTAAACTAAATAAACAAAAAATAAACCTAAACCTAAACCTACACCTAAAACAAAAACTAAAATAAACCTAAACCTAAATAAATAAACTAAAACTTAAACCTAAACCTAAACAAAAACCTAAATAAATAAACTAAACTAAACTAAAATAAACCTAAACTTAAACCTAAAATAAATAAGTAAATAAACTTAAACTTAAACCTAAACTAAATAAACCTAAACCTATAAATAAACCTAAACCTAAAATAAACCTTAACATAAACTAAACTAAAAATATACCTAAGCTAAAAAAAAATAAACCTAAACCTAAATAATAAATAAACTAAACTAAACTAATAAATAAAATAAATAAACTAAAACCTAAAATAAACCAAAACCTAAATAAACAAAACTAAATAAATAAACCTAAATTAAACTAAACTAAACTAAACTAAATAAACCTAAACCTAAAATAAACTAAATAAACTAAACAAAAATAAATTGAAACCTAAACCTAAACTAAAATAAACTAAACTAATAAACTAAATAAACCTAAACTAAATAAAACTAAACTAAATAAATAAACTAAATAAAATAAACCTAAACCTAAACCTAAATTTAAACCTAAACCTAAATCTAAATTAAATAAACATAAACTAAAAAAATAAATAAACTAAACTAAATAAACTAAATAAAACCTAAAACTAAACTAAACTAAACCTAAACCTAAACATAAACCTGAATCTAAATGTAAACATAAACCTAAACCTAGACAAAATAAACTAAAATAAACATAAACCTAAACCTAAACCCAAACTTAAATAAACCTAAACCTAAACCTAAACTAAATAAATAAAAAAACTAAACTAAATAATCTAAACTAAACCTAAACCTAAACTAAATAAATAAACCAAACCTAAACATACTAAAAAAATAAAAAACTAAATAAATAAACCTAAACCTAAACTAAAAAAAATAAACTAAATAAACTAAACCTAAACATAAACCCAATAAAAAATAAATTAAATTAAATAAAAATAAAATAAATAAACCTAAACCAAACCTAAATAAACCTAAACCTAAACCTAAAACCTAAATAAACCTAAACCCTAAACCTAAATAAATAAAACCTAAACCTAATCCTAAATGTAAACTGAAATCAAAATCAAAACTAAATAAACTAAAATAAATCTAAACCTAAACTTAAACCTAATCCTAATCCTAAATAAACCTAAACTAAACCTAAACCTAAACCTAAACTAAATAAAAAAATTAAACTAAGCTAAAAAAAACCTAAACATAAATTAATAAAATAAACTAAATAACCTAAACTAAATAAATAAACCTAAACCTAAATAAATATAAAATTAAACTTAAACCTAAACTGAACTAAATTAACTAAACTAAAAAAAATCTAAATAAACCTAAACCTAAACCTAAACCTAAACTAAACTAAACTAAATAAAAAATAAAATAAACTAAAATAAACTAAATAAACCAAACTAAATAAATAAACTAAACCTAAACTAAACTAAAATTAAACTAAAATAAAAATAAACTTAATAAATAAATAAATAAATAAACCTAAACTAAACTAAACTAAATAAACCTAAACTAAAATCAACTAAACTAAACAAAAAAAACCTAAACCTAAGCCCAAAATAAATAAAATAAATTAATAAAATAAATAAACTAGATAAAATAAACAAACCTAAACCTAAACCTAAACTAAATAAATAAAATAAATAGAATAAAATAAAATAAACTAAATAAACCTATGCCCAAAATAAATAAATAAATTAAACTAACTAAATAAAATAAACAAAAACAAACCTAAATTAAATAAATTAAACTAAATAAACTAAAATCTAAACCTAAACCTAAACTAAACTAAACTAAATTAAATAAATAAATAAACAACCTAAACTAAAATAAACTAAACTAAATAAACCTAAAATAAACCTAAAACCTAAACCCAACCTAAAAAAAAAAAAAACTAAAATAAACCTAAACCTAAATAAATAAACTAAACTAAACTAAACCTAAATAAAACTAAATAAATAAACTAAACTAAACTAAAATAAACCTAAACTTAAACCTAAAATAAATAAGTAAATAAACTAAACCTAAACCTAAACTAAATAAATATAAACCTATAAAATAAACCTAAACCTAAACTAAACTAAAATAAATACCAAACCTAAATAAACCTAAACTAATAAACTAACCTATATAAACTAAACAAACTAAACTAAATAAAAAATAAACCTAAACCTAAATAAATAAACCTAAACCTAAATAAAATAAACCTAAACCTAAACCCAAATAAATAAACTAAAATAAATAAACTAAACTAAATAAAGTAAATAAATAAACATAAACCTAAACTTAAACCTAAACCAAAATAAACCTAGACTAAATAAATAAATTAAATAAACCTAAACCTAAACTAAAAAAACCTAAACCTAATAAACTGAATAAACCTAAACTAAACCTAAACCTAAACTAAACTAAAAAATAACAAACCTAAACCTAAATAAACCTAAAACCTAAACTAAACTAAATTAAAATAAACCTAAAATAACCTAAACCTAAACCTAAAATAAACAAACTACTAAACTAAATAAATAAACCTAAACTAAACTAAACTAAACTAAAAATAAACCTAAACCTAAACCAAACTAAAATAAAATAAACTAAATAAAACCTAAACCTAAACCTAACCTAAACTAAATCTAAACTAAAATAAACCTAAACCTATACCTAAACTAAATAAAATAAACCAAAAAACCTAAAACCTAAATAAAATAAACCTAAACTAAACTGAAAATAAATAAACCTTAACATAAACTAAACTAAAAATATACCTAAACTAAAAAAAATAAACCTAAACCTAAACCTAAACCTAACTAAACTAAACTAAGCTAAACTAAACTAATAAATAAAATAAATAAACTAAAACCTAAAATAAACCTAAACCTAAACCTAAATAAACAAAACTAAATCAATAAACCTAAATTAAACTAAACTAAACTAATAAATAAACCTAAACCTAAAATAAACTAAATAAACTAAACAAAAAAAATAAAAAACCTAAATAAAATAAACTAAACTAATAAACTAAATAAACCTAAACTAAATAAACTAAAAAAATAAACTAAATAAAATAAACCTAAACCTAAACCCAAACTAAACCTAAACTAAATCTAAATTAAATAAACATAAACTAAAAAATAAATAAACTAAAGTAAATAAAGCTAAATAAAACCTATACATATACCTAAACCCTAAACTAAACCTAAACCTAAACATAAACCTAAACCTACAGAAAATAAACTAAAATAAACATAAACCTAAATCAAACCCAAACTTAAATAAACCTAAATAACCTAAAAAAATAAATAAAAAAAACTAAACTAAATAATCTTAAACTAAATAAAATAAACCAAAACCTAAACATAAAAAAAAAAATAAAATAAATATAAATAAACCTAAACATAAACTAAATAATAAACTTAAATAAACTAAACATAAACCTAATAAATAAATAAACTAAATTAAATAAAAATAAAATAAATAAACCTAAACTAAACTAAATAAGCCTAAAAAATAAACCTAAACTAAACCTAAATAAACCTAAACCCTAAACCTAAATAAATAAAACCTAAACCTAACCTAAATAAACTAAAACCTAAACCAAAACTAAATAAACTAAAATAAATCTAAACCTAAACTAAACAATAATCCTAAATAAACCTAAACTAAACCTAAACCTAAACCTAAACTAAATAAAAAAATTAAACTAAACTAAATAAACTAAATAAACCTAAACCTAAACTAAAAAACTAAACTATAAAACTAAACCTAAATCTAAACTATCATAAATAAAAAAATTAAATAAACCTAAACCAAAACTAAAATAAACCTAAATACCTAAACCTAAACCTAAACAAATAAACTAAACCAAGTAAAAATAAAATAAATAAACCTAAACTAAACTAAAGAAATCTAAACCTAAACCTAAACCGAAACTTAAACTAAAATAAATTAAATAAATAAACCTAAACGTAACTAAATAAACCTAAACCTAAATAAATAAACCTAAAAACCTAAACTCAAACCTGAACCTAAAACAAATAAAAAAATAAAAATAAATAAAAAAACTAAAAATAAAATAAACCTAAACAAAAACATAAAATAGAACTAAATAAACAAAACTAAAAATAAACCAAATTAAATAAACCTAAACCTAAAGCTAAATCTAAACTAAAATAAATAAACCAAAAAAAAATTAAATTAATAAACCTAAAACCTAAAACTAAATAAATAAATACCTAAACTAAACTAAATAAAATAAACTAAATAAAATAAACCTATAAATAAACCTAAAACCTAAACCTAAATCTAAGCCTAAACTAAATAAACCTAAACCTAAACTAAATAAACTAAAACCTAAACTAAATAAATAAACCTAAACCTAAACCTAAACCTAAACCTAAACCTAAAACCTAAAATAAATCCTAAAAAATATTCTAAACAAAATAAATAAGTAAAACAAACCTAAACCTAAACTAAACTAAATAATAAACTAAACTAAATAAACTAAACTAAAAGTAAACCTAAACCTAAACCTAAACCTAAACCCTAAACCCAAACTAAATAAACCCTAACTAAATAAAATAAATCTAAACCTAAACCAAAATAAAATAAACCTAAACCTAAACCTAAAAACTAAATAAATAAACTAAAATTAATAAACCTAATTAAATAAACCTAAAATAAAAATAAATAAAAAAACTAAACTAAATAATAAAACCTAAACTAAACCTAAACCTAAACCTAAACCTAAACCTAAAAATTAAACTAAAGCGAAACCTAAACTTAAACCCTAAATAAATAAAACATAAACTAAATAAATAAATAAACTAAATAAACCTAAACTAAAATAAATATATAAAAATAAAAATAAAAATAAATTAAATAAACCTAAACTAAATTAAATGAACTAAACAAAAAACTAAACTAAAATAAACTAAATAAAACCTAAACCAAAATAAATAAAGTAAACTAAACTAAATAAATAATCCTAAACTAAATAAAATAACAAAACTAAAATAAACCTAAACCTAAACCTAAACTAAAACTAAATAAACCTAAACTCTAAACCTAAACCTATAAATAAACTAAACCTAAACATAAATAAAAAAATAAAACCTAAACCTAAAATAAAATAAAACCTAAACTAAATAAACTTAAAAAATAAAAGAAAATAAATTAAAATAAATAAAATAAAATGAAAACCTAAACCTAAACCTAAACCTAAAATAAAAACTTAAACCTAAACCTAAACTAAAAATAAAAATAAAAATAAAATAAAATAAATAAAATAATGAACTAATATAAAATAAATTAATTAAAAATAAATAAAAATAAACTAAATAAAAAATAAACATAAATAAATAAACTTAATAGAAAATATACTAAATAAATAAAAAAATAAACCTAAACTAAACTTAAACCTAGACCCTAAACCCAAGATAAAATAAACTAAATAAGCTAAACTAAATAAAACCGAAACCTAAACCTAAATCTAAATAAATAATCCTAAACCTAATCTTAAACTAAACTAAATAAACTAAAACTTAAATAAATAAATAAAAAATAAACCTAAACCTAAACTAAATGAAACTTAAAAGTAAATAAGCTTAAAAATATAAAAAACTAAATTAAATTAAAATAAATAAACCTAAAGATAAACTAAAAATAAACCTAAAAACCTAAATAAACCTACATAAATAAACTAAACTAATAAAATGAAAATAAAAACTAAAATAAAAATAAATAAACCAAAACCTAAAAATAAAAATTCTAAACTAAATAAACCATAATAAACATAAACCTAAACCTAAATAAACTTAAACCTAAACTTAAATAAACTAAACTACAAATAAAAAAAATCTAAAACTCAATAATAATAAAATAAACCTAAACAAAACCTAAACCTAAAATAAAAACTAAATAAAATAAATTAAATAACACTTAAACCTAAACTTAAACTTAAATAAACCTAAATAAAAATAAATAAAAAATAAATAAACAAAACAAAAACCTAAACCTAAACCTAAATTAAACCTAAACCCTAAACCTAAACTAAACAAAATAAACCTAAAAATAAACCTAAACCTAAACTAAATGATCTAAAACTAAATAAATAAACTAAACTAAACTAAAAAACTAAAAATAAATAAACTAAATAAAAAATAAAACCTAAACCTAAAAATAAATCAAAACCTAAACCTAAACTAAATAAATAAAACCAAAACTAAAACCCTAAACCCTAAACCTAACCCTAACCCTAAAAACTAAACTAAACTAAAAACCTAACCCTAAACAACCCTAAACCTAAACCCTAAAACTAACTAAACTAAAGTTTAAAACCTAATACCCTAAACCTAAACTAAACTAACTTAAACCTAACTAAAACTAAAAAATCCTAAATCTAAACTAAAATACTAAACTACCTTAAACCTAAACATAAACCTAAACCTAAACTATAACCTGATCCTAAAACTTAATCCTAAAGCATAAATCCTAAAGAAACCTAAACTAAATAAAAACCTAAACCCTAACCTAAACCTAAACCCTAAACCAAAGCCTAAACCCTAAACCTAAAACTAAACCTAAACCTAAACCCTAAACCCTAAACCCTAAACCTAAAAAAACATAAACCCTAAAAACCTAAAAGCCTAAACCCAAACTAAATAAAACATAAGAATAAAATAAATAGAAAAACCTAAACCTAAATAAAAATAAAAATAAAATAATATAAAAACCTAAACTAAAATCTAAACATAAACCTAAACCTAAATTAAAACCTAAAAATAAAAATAAAACTCAATTAAAATAAAATAAAGAAAACTTGAACTAAACTAAAAATAAAATAAACATAAATAAAATAAAAACTAAAAGTAAAATAAAAATAAAATTAACCTAAAATATAATAAAATAAAAACTAAACAAAAGCCTAAACCTAAAAAATAAACATAAAAATAAAACTAAAAAATAAATAAAAAATAATACCTAAACCCTAAACTAAATAAAATACCTTAACCTCAAATAAATAAAATAAAATAAACATAAACCTAAACTAAATTAAATAAATCCTAAACCTAAACCTAAAATAAATTGTACCTAAACCTTAAACTAAATAAAATAAAATAATTTAAAAATAAACCTAAACCTAAACAAAAAAATAAAACCTAAAAATAAACCTGAAACCTAAACCTAAACCTAAAAATAAAAAATAAAACCTATACCTAAAAAATTAAATAAAAATAAAACAAAACTAAAAAATAAACATAAACCTAAACCTAAACATATAAAATAAACTAAAATAGAAAACCTAAACTAAAATGAATAAACCTAAAATAAATGAAATAAACTAAATAAAAATAAAAAACAAACCTAAATAAAAATAAAAATAAAAATAAACTAAAATAAAAAAATAAACTAAATAAATTAAATAAACCTAAACCTAATGGTTTACTAATTTTTTTTTAAAAATGTAAACCCTAAACCATAAACCCTAAATGCTAAATCCTAAACCTTAATCCCTAAACCCCAAACCCTAAAACAAACCCTAAACCCTAACCCATAAACCTACAACCCTAAACCCTAAACTCTAAACCCTAAACCCTAACTTTAACCCTTAACCCTAAACCCTAAACCATAAAACCATAAAACCCTTAACCCTAAACTGAAGAAAAACCTTAAACCCTAAACTATAATCACCCTAAACCTTAAACTACCCTTAAACCCTAAGCTAACCCTAAACCCTAAACCCTAAACTCTAAACCTTAAAAACCATAAACCCTATAACCTAAACACTAAACCCTAAACAACAAAACCTAAACCCTAAAACCCTAAACCCTAAACCCTAGTCCCTAAAAACCTAAAAACTTAAACCTAAACTAAATAAAACCTAAAAATAAAATAAATAAATAAATCTAAACCTAAATAAAATAAAAAATAAAATAAAATAAAACCTAAAAAAACCTAAACTTAAACCTAAAATAAAATAATAATTAAAATTAAAATTAAAATAAAAGAAAATAAATAAAATAAAACTAAACTAAAAATAATATAAACCTAAGAATTAAAACCTAAATAAAATAAAACTAAACATAAAATAAAATAAAATAAACCTAAAATAAAATAAAATAAAACTAAATAAAACCAAAACCTAAGAAAATAAAAAAATAAAACCTAAGCTAAATCAAGAAAAAATATACCTAAAATAATAATAAAATAAACCTTAACCTAAACTAAAAAAAATAAATTAAGATAAGTAATACCTAAACCTCAACAAAATAAAATAAAATAAACTAAAAATAAACCTAAACTTAAACTAAAAAAATAAAACTTAAAAATAAACCTAAAAAACCTAAAAAAATAAAATAAAAACCTAAATGTAAACATAAAAATAAAAATAAAACCTAAACATAAAAAGTAAATTAAAAATAGACCTTAAACCCTAAATACCCTAAACCCTAAATAATTATCGTTAAATACGAAACCTTAAACCCTAACCCTAAACCTTAAACCCTCAAACTAAAACCCTAAAGCCCTAAACCATAAACCCTAAACCCTAAAAACCTAAAAACCTAAACCTAAACTAAATAAAACCTAAAAATAAAATAAATAAGAAAACCTAAACCTAAATAAAATAAAATAAAAATGAAACAAAAACCTAAACTAAACCGTAAACCTATAACTAAAAATAAAATTAAATAATAAATAAAAATAAATTAAAATAAATTAAATAAAAACCTAAACTAAAGTAAAAAAATAAAATTAACCTAAGAATAAAAAACCTAAATAAAATGAAAACTAAACGTAAAATTAAAATAAAAGAAACCTAAAATAAAACTAAATAAAAACTAAATAAAAACCTAAAAATAAATAAAAAAAATAAAACCTGAACCCTAAACCAAAAAACTAAATCTAAAATAAAAATAAAATAAATAAAATAAAATAAACCTAAACCTAAATTAAAATAACTAAAACCTAAACCTAAACCTAAAATAAACTGCTAAACCTAAACAAAAAACTAAATGAAATAAAAAAAATTAAAAATAAACCTAAGCCTAAACTAAAAAATAAAACTTAAAAATAAACCTAAAATAAAAACTTAAAATTTAAACCTAAAAAAATAAAATGAAAACTAAACCTAAACCTAAAAATAAAAAATAAAGCCTAAACACAAAAAAAATAAAATAAAATAAAACTCAACCAAAACTAAACCTAAACCTAAAAAATTAAAACTAAAATAAAACCTTAAACTAAAAATAAATAAACCTAAAATAAATAAACTAAACTAAATAAAATTAAAATAAAAAATAAACCTAAATAAAATTAAAAATATTATAAACTAAAAAAAAATAAACTAAATAAACCTAAACCTACTTGTTTACTTAATTTAAAAAAACAAAAAACCTAAACCCTAAATCCTAAACCCTAGACCTACATCCCTAAACCTACCACCTTAAACCCTAAACCATAAACTCTAAACCCTAAACCCTAAACCCTAAACCCTAACCCTAAACCCTAAACCCTAAAGGCATAAACCCTAAAACCCTGAACCATAAACCCTAAACCCCATATTTAATTATGAAAGGTGATCTTAATGAAGTCAGCAAAGATGTTGTGAATTACAAAGTTGGTGCTCCTGCCCATGTTGGTCTTATTGTACCTATTGATGTTATGGTTCCTCCAAGCAACACTAGTCTCGATCCTTCACATACTTCTTTCTTCTAGCTTTTTAACATCCCAACTAAGATTAACAAGGGTACTATTGAAATTATCAAATAATTAAAAAGCGATAAGGTAGGATCCTCAGAGGATTCTCTCCTTGCTAAGTTAGGGATTAGGCTATTCTCTTGTGGCCTCGTCATCTAGTCTTGTATGATGATGGTTGGTGACTGGTGCTTGACCTCATTGAAGATGATCTCATCGAAGTTTTGGTGGCCTTTCAATGATCACTTCTCTTTCACTAGCCCTCTTTTATCCCACCCTTGCTACAACGCTCCACATGTTCATCAATGCTTACCAGAATGTCTTCGTTGTTGCAATTGTAACTGATTACACATACCCATAGGACAAGAAGGTTAAGGAGTATTTGAAAGATCCTAAAAAATTTGATGTGCCTACTACGCTTCATGCTTCTACTACTCATGCTGCTGCTACTACTTCCGCTGCTGTAGTCGAAGAGCCTATTGAGAAATTTGATGATGATATGGGTTTCAACTTGTTCCACAAAGCTTTGTTGGCCTTCCATAAAATAAAATTTTATTGTCTCTAGGAGTTAAATCATTTTGCGAAAGACTATTTTTGTGAATTTTTGGATTGCATTTTATTTTATCCTATTTTATTAGTTGTTAGAGGATAATCTCTTATTTGATTTGGTAATTTCTTATTTATTATGGAATCATTTGAGGTAAAAAACAAAAAGGACTCTAAACCTTAAACCCTAAACCATAAACCCTAAAAGCTAACCATAAACCTTAAACCCTAAACCCCAAATCCTAAACCTAAACCCGAAGTAACTAAATAAATTAGAAAATTACCCTAAACCCTAAAAACTAATAAATCTAAACCTAAACCTAAACCTTAAGAATGGGTAGAACCTTGATGACAGGAACATCATCATCAACCAAGCTCAGTCTACATCTGGTGGTAGAGGCAAAGGCAGAGACTGCTATTATGGAGGTGGTGGTCGGATCTGGAGGTGTTGGTGGATATGGACATGGTGATAGGAGCATTGGTGGTTATGGAGGTGAGAGGAGCAACGGAGGTTACATCTATGGTGGTGGTGAAAGGACGGATATGATGGTGGAACTACTCGAGAGGCCGAGGTAGTTTTGATGGGAACTGTAGAAATTGATGAATGATCGATCTGATCTGCTGCTTATGAAATTATGTCTTTATAATAGAGACAGTCTAGTTATCTAAGGTTTTTGATTTGCTCTATGGGTGCTCATTTTTTTCTGTCATCTCTTGTGTCTTAGAAAACATTGTGTGTTACTTGGTTGATCAAATCGAAAAGAAGAAATGTTGAATATGAATTTGTTCTCTATTAAAAATAATTCAAAAACCTTAAACCTAAACTAAAACATAAACCCTAAACCTAAATCATAAATCCTAAACCCTAAACTCTAAAATAAAAATTAAAAACCTCAAAAAACCTAAACCCTAAACCTAAACCTATAACCTTAAACCCTAAACCCTAAACCCTAAAACCCTAAAACCCTAAACACCAAACCCAAAACCATAAACTCTAAACCCTAAATCCTAAACCCTAAACCCTAAACCCTAAAAACCCTAAACCCGAAAGCCAAAACACTAAAGCCTAAACCCTAAACCCTAACCCTAAACCTAAACCCTAAAACTCTAAACCCTAAACCCTAAACCCTAAACTTAAAAATTAAACCCAAAACCCTAAAAGCCTAAAAACCTAAACCTAAACTAAATAAAACTTAAAAATAAAATAAATAAATAAAACATAAACTTAAATAAAATAAAAAATAAAATAAAATAAAAACCTAAATAAAAAATAAACCTAAACCTAAAAATAAAATAAAATAAAAAACATAAACTAAAATAAAATAAATTAAAACCTAAACTAAACTAAAAATAAAATAAACTTAATAATAAAAAACATAAATAAAATAAAAATGATAGATAAAATAAAAGTAAAATAACCCTAAAATATAATAAAATAAAAACTAAATAGAAACCTAAACCTAGAAAATAAACCTAATAAAAAATAAAACTTAAACCCTAAACTAAAAAATAAATAAACCTAAAATAAAAATAAAATAAACAAAATAAAATAAACCTAAACCTAAACTAATATAAATAAAACCAAAACCTAACCTAAAATAAACTAAACCTAAATCTAATCCTAAACTTAAACTATAAAAATAAAATAAACTAAAATAAACCTAAACCTAAATTGAAAATAAAAAACATAAAAATAAACCTAAGACCTAAACCTAAAAGATAAAATAAACACCTAAACCTAAACCTAAAATAAAAAAATAAAGTCTAAACCTATTAAAAAAATAAAATAAAACTTAACTAAAAAATAAATTTAAACATAAACCTAAACCTAAAAAATCTAAAATAAAAAACCAAAACTAAAATAAATAAACCTAAATTAATTAAACTACTCTAAATAAAAATAAAAAGAAACCTAAATAAAAATAGAAAATAAAATAAACTAAAAGAATTAAAAAATTAACCTAAACCTATCAGTTTACTTAATTTTAAATAAAAAACCCTAAACCCTAAACCCTAAACCCTAAAACTAACCCTAAACCTACAATACTAAGCCCACATCAGTAAACCATAAACCCTAAACCTTAAACCCTAAAGAACCCTAATCCCTAATATAAAACCTAAACCCTCATAGCATAAATCCTAAACCCTAACCTTAAACCCTAAACTCTAAATCCTAAACCCCAAACCCTAAACCTAAACCTAAAGTAACTAAATAAATTAAAAATTTTACCTAAGCCCTAAAATGAAATAAACTTAAACCTAAACCCTAAGAATGGAAAAAATATTGACGTCAAGAACATCACCATCAACTAGGCTTAGTCTCAATCTAGCGGTGGAGGCAAAAGTGGAGGCGGTAGTTATTATAGTGATGGTGGAGGATCTAGAGGTGCTGGTAGATATGGAGGTGGTGGTTGGGGCAGTGGTGGTTATGGAGGCGGGACGACCGACCGAGGTTACAGCCGTAGTGGTGGCGAAGGGATAGATTAAGGATATGATGGTGGATCCCGCTACTAGAGAGGTCGAGGTGGTTCTATTAGGAACTGGAGAAATTGAAGAATGGCTGATCTGATCTACAGGTTATGGAACTATGTCTTCATAGTCGAGACGGTTTTAATTATTTATGGTTTTTTATTTTCTCTATCCATGCTCATTTTTTATCTATGTCCTTGCTTATGTCTTAAAAAACTTGGTGTGTTACTTGGTTGATGAAATCAAAAAGAAGATCTGTTAAACTTGAATTTGTTCTCTATCTAAAAAAAATAAACAAAAACCCTAAGCTAAAACCTGAACCCTGAACCTAAAACCTAGACCCTAAATCTCAACAATAAAGAATAGTAAAAGAATAAAAAAAATCCCTAACCTAAAAACTAACCCTAATCCGTAAACTCACAACCCTAAACCCTAAACCTTAAACCTTAAAACTCTAATCCCTAAACCCTAAACCCTAAAAACCTAAAAAGCTAAAGATAAACTAAATAAAACATAAAAATAAAATAAATAAATAAACCTAAACATAAATATAAAAAATAAATAAATAGATAAAAACCTAAACTAAAACTTGATCCTAAACCTAAAAATAATATAAAATAAAAAATAAAAATAAATAAAAATAAAACAAATTAAAACCTAAACTGAACTAAAAAAAAAGAAACCTAAGAATAAAAAACATAAATAAATAAAAACAAAACATAAAATAAAAATAAAATAAAATAAAAACTAAAGAAAAACCTAAACTTAAAAAATAAACCTAAAAATAAAACATAAAAATAAATAAATAAAATAAAATCTAAACCCTAAACTAAGAAAAAAAACCTAAAAATTAAATAAGAATAAAACAAACAAAATAAAATAAAATAAAATAAACTAAAAATAAACATAAACCTAAACTAAAAAATAAAACCTAAAAATAAACCTAAAATAAAAAAAAACTAAAACCTAAACCTAAAAAAATAAAATAAAAACCTAAACCTAAACCTGAAAATAATAAATAAAACGTAAATTCTAAAAAATAAAATAAAAATAAAATTCAACTAAAAAATAAACCTAAACCTAAACTCTACCTAAAAAATAAATTAAAATGAAAACCCTAAACTAATAATAAATAAACTTAATATAAATTAACTAAACTAAATAAAAATAAAAAATAAAACTAAATAGAAAATATATAATAAACTAAAATAAATAAAAAATAAACTAAATAAAGTTAAACCTACTGGTTTAATTAATTTAAAAAGTATATAAAAAAAACCCTAAACCATAAGTCCTAAACCATAAACCCTAAACTCTAAACAATCATACTAATCCTAAACCCTAAACCCTAAATCTACAACACTAAACCTATAACCTTAAACCCTAAACCCTATACCCTAAACCCCTAAAATCCCAAAACCCTAAATCGTAAACCTTAAACCCTAAACCCTCAACCTTAAATCACAAACCGAAAACCCTAAACCTTAAACCCTAAACCCTAAACCCTAAACCCTAACCCTGAATCCTAAACCCTAAAAGCATAAACCCTAAACCCTAAACCCTAAACCTTAAACCATAAATCTTAAATCCTAGTTGAGCTAATTTTTACAAAAGGTGATCTTAAAGAAGTCAACGAATAGGTTCCGAAATACAATGTTGGTGCTCTTGTCTGTATTGGTCTTGTTGCACCTATTGATTTTATGGTTCCTCTAGGCAACATTGGTCTAGATCCTTCACAGAATTTTTTCTTCCAGCTTCTCAACATCCCAACTAAGATAAATAAGGGTCTTGTTGAAATTATCACCTGATTAAGCTCATTAAAATAGGCAATGAGTTGGGATCCTTAGAGGTTGCTCTCCTCACAAAGCTGTGGATTAGGCCATTCTCTAGTGGCCTTATCATCTTGTTTGTGTATGATGTAGGTTTGGTGTTCAGTCCTAAGGTGCTTGACCTCATTGAAGATGATCTCATTGAGAAGTTTTTGGCAGGCCTTTCAATGATCACATCTCTCTCACTGGCCCTCTATTATCCCACCCTTACTGCAGTTCCCCACATGTTCATCAACACTTACAAGAATGTCCTCGCCATCATGATTGCCACTACATTACACATACAACTAAGAAGGTTAAAGTATTTGAACGATCTAAATTTGATGGTCTGATGCTTCTGCTACTCCTACTGTTGCTTCTACTCCAACTGCAAAAGTGGAAGAGAAGAAGGAAGAGCCTAGAGAATTCGATGATATGGGTTTCACCTTATTCACTAATCCTTGTTGGCCTTCTAAAAATCAAATTTTATTATCTTTGGGAGTTAAATCATTTTGTAAAATTTTTTGTGATGTTTTGAAACGTTTTATTTTATCCTATTTTATTAGTTATTAGAGGATAATGTCTTGTTAAATTTGGTAATTTCATATTTGTTATGAAATCATTTGAGTTAAAAAAATCCTAAACCCTAAACCCAAACTATAAACCTTAAACCCTAAACCCTAACTGAGAACCCTAAACTCTAAACACTAAATCTAAACCTAGAGTAACTAAATAAATTAAAATAATAAACCTAAACCCTAAAACCTAATAAACCTAAACCTAAACCCTAAGAATGGGTAGAACCTTGACGACAGGAACATCACAGTCAACCAAGCTCAATATAGATCTGGTGGTGGAGGCAAAGGTGGAATCAACAGTTATCGTAGTGGTGGTGGGGTATCTGGAGGTGGTGGTCAGAGTAATTCTGGTTATGGAGGCGGGAGGAGTGACGGAGGTTACAATAATGATGGTGGCGGAGGGAAAGATCCAAGATATAATGGTGGATCCCGCTACTCCAGAGGCTAGGTGGTTTTGATGGGAACTCGAGAAATTGAAGAATTGTCAATCCTATCTATAGCTTCTAGAACTGTGTCTTTACAGTAGAGATGAATCTATTTATCTAGGGCTTTTGATTGTTTTGTGTTTTTATCTATGACATCGCTTGTGTCTTAGAAAACTTGGTGTGTTACTTGGTTGATGAAATCCAAAAGAAGAAATGTTGAATTTAAATTTGTTATATGTTAAAAAAAACCAAAAACCCTAAACCCTAAACTAAAACCTAAACCTTAAGGCTAAAACCTAAGCCCTAAACCCTAAACCCTAAACCCTAAAAAAATTAAAAATAAATAATAAAAAAATTAAAAAACCTAACCTTAAACCATAAACCCTAAAACTAACCCTAAACCATAAACCCTAAACCTTAAACCTACAACCATAAACCCTAAAACCTAAACACCAAACCAAAAATCCTAAACCTTAAACCTTAAATTCTAAACCCTAAACCCTAAACCCTAAACCCTAAAATCCTAAACCCTAAACCCTAACCCTAAACCCTAAACTGTAAAACTGAAACCCAAAACCCTAAACCTAAACCTAAATTAACTAAATAAATTATAAAATAAACCTAAATCCTAAAACCTAATAAACCAAAACCATAAGAATGGGCATAACTTAGCAATGGAGGCGAAGTTGGAGGCAATGATTATCATAAGGGTGGTGGGGGATGTGGTGGTCCTGGTGGATATGGAAGTGGTGGTCGAAGTAGTGGTCGTTGTGGAGGCAAGAGGAGTGACAGAGGTTACTGTCGTGGTGGTGGCGGAGGGAGGGATCGGGGATATGATGGTGGATCCCGCTACTCAAGAGACTGAGGTAGTTCTAATGAGAACTGGAGAAATTGAAGAATAACTGATCCGATCTACTTCTTATGAAACTATGTCTTTACAGTACAGACGGTTCTAATTATATAGGGTTTTTTATTTCCTCTATGCGTGCTCATTTTTTATCTGTCATTGCTTCTATCTAAAATAACTTGGTGTGTTACTTGGTTGATGAAATCGATAAGAAAAAAATGTTGAATATGAATTTGTTCTCTATTAAAAAATCTAAAAATCCTTAACCCTAAACTAAAACCTAAACCTTAAACCTTAAACCTAAACCTTAATAATAAAGAAATAAAAAATAAAAAAAGAAAAATATCCTAACCCTAAAGCATAACCCTAAAACTAACCCTAAACCCTAAACACTAAACCCTAAACCTGTAACAATAAATCCTAAGCCCTAAACCATAAAACCCTAAACCTAGAACCCAAAACCCAAAACCCTAAACCCTAAACCCTAAACCCTAAACCCTAAAAACCACTAAACCCTAAATCCTAAACACTAAACCCTAAGCCCTAAACCCTAAACACTAATCCTTAAATGCTAAACACTAACATTAAACCCTAAACCCTAAAACCCTAACCTAAAACCCTAAACCCTAAATCCTAAACTCTAAACCCTAAAAACCTAAACCTAAACAAAATAAAACATTAAAATATAATAAAAAACTAAACGTAAATAAAATAAAAACCTAAAATAAAAAATAAACCTAAACTTAAAAATAAAATAAAATAAAAAATAAAAATAAACTAAAATAAAATAAATTAAATCATAAACTAAACTAAAAAATAAAGTAAACTTAAGAATAAAAAACCTAAATAAAATAAAAACTAAATGTAAAATAAAAATAAAATACACCTAAGATAAAAAAAAACTAAAATAAAATGAAAACCTAAACCTACAAAAATACATCTAAAATAAATAAAAAATAAAACCTAAACCCTAAATTTTAAATAAAAATCTAACCTAAAATAAAAATAAAAATAACAAAATAAAATAAACCTAAACCTAAAATAAAATAAAATAAACTAAACTAAAATAAATAAAACCTAAACCAAAACCTAAAATAAACTAAACCTAAACTTAAACCTAAACCTAAACTAAATAAAATAAAAAAATTAAAAATAAACCTAAATCTAAATTGAAAAATATAACCTAAAAATAAACCAAAAATGAAGACTTAAAACCTAAACATAAAAAAATAAAATAAAAACCCAAACATAAACCTGAAGGAAAAATCCTAAACATAAAAAAATAATAATAAAAAAACTCAACTAAAAAAAAAACCTAAACTCTAAATACTAAACCCTAAACCCTAAAGGTAACCCAAAAGCCTAAACCCTAAACCTACAACACTAAACCTACAACTATAAACCCTAAACCCTAAAAATAACTAATAAACCCTAAACCCTAACCTTAGACCCTAAACCCAAAAAGCACAAACCCTAAACCCCAAACCTTAAACCTAAACCAAAAGTAACTAAATAAATTAAAAAATAAACCTAAATCCTAAAACCCAAAAGACCTAAACCTAAACTCTAATGTGTAGAACCTAACAATGAACATCATCAACCGTGCTCACCTAGATTTTGCGGAAAAGTAGAGTTGCAGTTTTCATATTGGTCATGGGGGATCTAGAGGAGTTGGTGGATATGAAGGTGGCGGTCGGAGTAGTGGTGGTTATCTAGGTGGGAAGAGCGATGAAGGTTATACCTATTGTCATGGCGGATGGAGAGATTGAGGATATATTGGTGGATCCCTCTACTTGAGAGGATAGGATGGTTCTGATGGGAACTGGAGAAACTAAAGAATGACTGATCCGATCTGTTGCTTTTGGAACTGTGTCTTTACACTAGAAATGGTTCTAACTATCTTGGGTTTTTGATTTGCTCTATGTGTGCTCATTTTTTCCTATGCCGTCACTTCTGTCTTAGATAACTTGGTGTGTTACTTGGTTGATGAAATCAACAAAAAGAAATGTTCAATCTAAATTTATTCTATATAAAAAAACCAAAAACCCTAAACCCTAAAATAAACCAAAAACCTACAACGCTAAATCCTGAACCCTAAATAATAAAACCCTAAACACTAAACCTTAAACAATAAAATCCTAAACCCTAAACCTTAAACCCTAAAAGTATAAATCCTAAAACCCTAAACCCTAACCCCGAACCTGAAACCATAACCCCTATACCCTAAACATAAACCTAAAGTAACTAAATTAATTAAAACCTAAATGTAAATCCTAAAACCTAATAAACCTAAACCTAAACCCTAAGAATGTGTCAAACCTTGATGGTAGGAACATCACCATCTAGCCTAGATCTAGATGGAGGTGAAGGCATTATCATAGTGGTGGTGGGGATCCGGAGGTGTTGGTGGATATGGAGGTGGTGGTCGTAGAAGTGGTCATTATGTAGGTGGGAGGAGCGACCAGGTTATAGTGGTGGTGGTGGAGGGAGAATGAGGGATATGAAGGTGGATCCTCTACTGAGAGGCTAGGTGGTTCATGTGAAATTGGAGAAATCAAGAACACTATCCGACCACGCTTATGGAACTATCTTTATAGTAGAGACAGTTCTAGTTATCTAAGGTTTTTAATTTGTGTTATGCGTGCTAAAAGTTGATCTATGTCATCACTTGTATCCTAGAAAACTTAGTGTGTTACTTGGTTGATGAAATTGAGAAGAAGAAATCTGAATTTGTTCTAAAAAAAAATCTAAACCTAATCCCAAAAAAAAATAAATAAAAAATAAAAAAACCCTAACCACAAACCCCAAACCCTTAAACTAACCTAAACCCTAAATCGACCACCCTAAACCTTAAACCCTAAACCCTAAAACCCTAAACCCTAAACCATAAAAACTAAACCCTAAACCCTAAACCTTAAAACTCTAAAACCCTAAACCCAAAACCCTAAACCTTAAACTCTAAACCCTAAACACTAAAAACTATAACCCTAAACCCTAAACCCTCAACCCTAAACCCTAAACCATAAAAACCTAAAACCCTAAACTTAAAATAAACAAAACCTAAAAACAAAATAAATAAAAAAACCTAAAAGTAAATAAAATAAAATACATATAATATAATAAAAACCCAAACTAAAACATAAACTTAAACCTAAACTTAAAAATAAAATAGAATAAAAAATAAAAGCTAAACTAAAAAAAATAAATGAAAACCTAAACTATACTAAAATATAAAATAAACCTAGAAATAAAACCTAAATAAAATAAAAAAAACTAAACGAAAATATAAATAAAATAAACCTAAAATAATAAAAAATAAAACCTAAACCAAAAAAATAAATAAAACTTAAAAATGAATAAAAAAATAAAACCTAAACCTTAAACTAAAAGAAAACCTAAACTTAAAATAAGCAAAATAAAATAAAATAAACTAAAATTAATAAAACCTAAACCTAAACCTAAAATAAACTAAACCTATACCCTAAACTAAATAAAATAAAATAAACTAAAAATAAACCTAAACTTAAACTAAAAATGTGAGTCACTATAGACCCAAGATGATGATATTAAAAATTTTAAAACTTAAATATTAAATTTTAATTTTTAGTAGAAAATTAATTTTTGATTTTATAATGATATAGAATTCTTAATGCAGCAAAAATAAAGTGTAGTAAAGTAAAGAGAGAAAATAGGCAATAATAATTTTATGTGGTTCTAGAAAATAATAATGCTAGAATCCACTAAATGCAAAAAAATTACAAATAGTACTCTCATAACCAAAAATCTACAATAATATATCCTACAAAATACAATCTATATATGTTTTACAACACAAAAAGAAAAATACAAAATAATAAATTTTGATAAAATAAATCTCTCACAAATATACCAAGCTATCCAGTTCAAAAAATGATCTGACAACTTACAAATGATCACTTAAAAAATTTTGGCAAGAAAAAATGGTCACTTAATATTGATAATAAATAATAAAATAAATATCTTAAAGTGACCTTACTAAGATGTTTATGTTATTACAATTTGAAACTAATATAAAAAAAATTATTTCAAAATGAATTCACATTTTGCACAATAAAATAAATTTCAGCAAGGAATAATTTATTTTATTTTAACCAAAAAAAGATTCTTTCAATTAAAGCTAATGATTACAAAATACTTAAATAAAATGAGTATATGATAGATCTCTAGTAATTTTAATTAAAAAAGAGAGATCTAGAAATATGAAAATAATTTCAGCATAATGATTTAATTTAAAATGCTTAAAATATAAAAAAATCTAAGAATAAATGATCTTTCAAAATGATATTAATGATAAAATATTTCAAGAAACCAAAAGAAATTTGTTAAAATTTCAACAAGTTGAAATAGATCCTACAACTATCACAAGAGTTTTAAAAGATAATTGAGAAACTTTGATGTGAAAAACAATGTCCAAAGACTAATCCACCAAAAAAGTATAAATTAGAAAGAATAAATAGATGGTGAAAAAAGCATGAACAACTAATATGATTAAGATCAAGAAAACAAACTCAAGTAATTTGAGAAAGCTTTCTTAGTTGAAGATGTTGAAGCTTCCAAACCATGGATTTGATCTTGCAATATTTGGAGAACATTTGGAAGGAAAATCTAAGAAATTTTCTCTTAGATTTGATGGAGGGATTTTGAGTTTTGAATGAGGAATGCTTTCATGAAGAGGATGAGTGCTATTTATAGGCAAGAAGGTCATTTTGAATAAATGCATATAACCTAAAATATTATATTTTGAGCTTCATTTATCCAATTTGATCTATCTTTCATTCTTCAACTCTTGCAATTTCCTCAAACATATATTATGAGATGTATTGGATATGTAATTAGGAATTGATATATCTAAATACATAAAACATTCATTAGAATCCAAGCATTCGTTTGTTATCATCAAAATTGATCGGATTGAACATGAGGCTCATTACGACAGCAATCTCCCCCTTTTTGATGATGATAAACTAATGTTGGGTATTGATTTTGATGAAGGTGCAAATTGACCTTTCATCGTATTTTTGAAAAAAAATTCTCTTATAAAAAAATTTATGCACAAGAGATGAATAATGTTGCTCCCCCTAAATGTATGCATAAAATAGACATAATACTAACCAACATTTTACTCTTCTCCCCCTTTTGACAACATCAAAAAGTTAGAACAAGTTACATACAATTTTAAATATTAGGATCTAACATTCCAAGCATGCTTCTTAAAGTACAAAAACGTTCTTCTAGTAAGGGTTTTGTAAAAATTCTATAATTTGTACATCGGTACTAATGAAATTAATATTAGAATGACCTTTCAAAACATGATCCTTAAAAAAATGATGTCTAATTTCTATATGCTTGGTTTCTTGAGTGCTGGATAGGATTTTTAGTAAAACTAATAGCACTAGTATTGTCACATTGAACTAGAATGTGATCTTTCTTAATACCAAAATCTTCTAATTGTTGCTTTAACCAAAGGACCTGAGTAACATAACTACCGATGGCTATGTACTCAGCCTCAACAGTGGATAAAATAATAGAATTTTGTTTCCTAGATGACCAAGAGACAAGTGATGATTCTATAAAATGACATGTGCGAGATGTGCTTTTTCTATCTACTTTGCATCCTGCAAAATCAGCATCAAAATAAGTAACAAAATCACATGATAAAGAATTTTTAGGATACCATAAACCAAACCTAGTAGTGCTTATCAAATACAAAGATACGCTTGACTACTATTAAATGAGATTCTTTCAGGTTGGCTTGAAAATGAGCACACAAATAAACAACAAACATAATATCAGGCCTACTAGCAACAATGTATAAAAGTGAACCTATCATACTCCTATAAAGTTTTTGATCAACCGATTTTCCTAACTCATCTAAATCCAATTTTATAGATGGGCTCATAGGAGTTTTACTAGATTTAAATCTTGTCATGTCAAACCTCTCAAGCAATTCATTTGTATACTTAGTTTAATAGATGAATTTGCCATTCTTGTTGCTTCACATGAAGACCTAAGAAAAAATTAAGTTCACCCATCATACTCATTTCAAACTATTTAGACATCAAAGATGAGAACTCATGGCACAAAGATTCATTTGTACTTCCAAATAATATATCATCTATATACACTTGTACCATAATCAAATCATCATCTATGCTCTTATGGAATAAGGTGGTATCTACTCTACCCTTTCTAAATCCATGATCTATCAAAAAGTTACTTAACCTATCATACCAAGCACGGGAGCTGCTTTTAAACCATATAAGGCTTTCTTTAATTTATACACATGATTTGGACAATCAAGGCTCTCAAATCTAGGTGGTTCCTCTACAAATACATTTTGGTCAATAAATCCATTCAAAATGCACTTTTGACATCCATTTGAAAAAGTTTAAAATTTCTAAAACAAGCATAAGCAAGGAGTAACGATAGCTTCTAGTCTTGCTACGAAAAGATTCTTCAAAATCTATAACTTCAACTTGTGTGTACCCTTGTGCAACTAACCTAGCTTTATTTCTAACAATACAACCTAAAAAATCTAGCTTATTCTAAAAGATCCATTTTGTTGCAATGACATTTTGATCTTGGGGTCTTGGGACTAATTCCCAAACATCATTTCTTACAAATTGATTCAACTCCTCTTCCATAGCAATAATCCAAAAATTATCATTTAATGCTTCTTCTAAATTTTTAGGTTCAACCTCAGATAAAAATGTTGAATGATCTACAACTTGTCAACTATGTCTTCTAGTCATAACTCCTTTTGAAGGATCTCCTATAATTAATTCCTTTGGATGATTTTTATTATATTTCCATTCTTGAGGCAATGAATCATCCATATTATCTTTTATAGATATTTTCTTAAAATTATCAATCTCTTTATCAACCACTTCATTTCTAATAGGATCAATTAAATTTTCATCAAAAATAACATGTATTGATTCTTCTATAATTATTTTTCTTTTATTGTAAACTCTATAAGCTCTACTAGAAAGAGAGTATCCCAAGAAAATATCATCATCTAATTTGCAATCAAACTTACCTAAATGATCTTTTCTATTATTCAAAATAAAGCACTTACATCCAAATACATGAAAGTGTTCAATCTTAGGCTTCTTTCCAAAAAAACAATTCACAGGGTGTCTTCTTCAAAATTGGTCTAAAATAGATCTATTCATCACATAACATGCATTTATCGCCGCCAAAAATATTTTGGCAATATATACTCATCAAGCATAAATCTACTTAATTCAATTAATATTCTATTTTTTTCTCTCTACTACTCCATTTTTTGGGGAGTTCAAGGTAGAAAATTATGCCTAATCCCATGTTCATCACAATAATCCTCAAATACTTTATTTTCAAATTAACCCTTTGAACCTATTAATCAAAAGGCCTTGTTCTCTTTGAATATATTTAGAAAACTTTCTAAACTCACCAAAAACATCATCCTTGTAAGTTAATAATAAAACCCAAGTATATCTAGACAAATCATCAACAATCATAAAAACATAATTTTTTCCACCTAAATTAGTGGTGTTAATTAGGCCAAATAAATCCATGTGCAATAATTCTAGAGGTTTAGAAGTAGAAACAATATTTTTACTTTTAAATGAGCTTCTAGAATGCTTACCATGAATACATGCATCACAAACATAGTTTGAATGAAAATTTAATTTATGCAATCCAACTACTAAATCAAGTTTGGCAATTTTATTAAGTGTGTGCATGTTAATATGACATAGTCTCCTGCCATAACCATATACCATCATCAGTGATTTTAAAACAAAGTAAATTCAAATTCACATCATGAAAGCTATCTAAATCAATGACATAAATATTTTTACATCTTAGTCCAACAAACAAAACATTTCCATTACTTTTTATAATGCAACATGATGCATGGAATACTACATTCAAACCTTTATCACATAATTGACTAATAGAAATTAAATTATGTTTTAATCCTTTTACTAGAAAATTTTTATCTAAAGTGATAGAATTCTTACAAATGGATCCAATGCCAATGATCTTTCCCTTTTTATTATCTCCATATGTAATAAATCCTCCATCACCTGATTCTAAAGTTATGAATTTATCTTTATCTCCCGTCATATGTCTTGAACATCCACTATCCAAGTACCACATGCCTTCTTTGATTTTGCTTTGAAGGCATTCCTACAAAAGAAACTCACATGTTAACTTTCGGAACCCAAACATGTTTGGGTCCACATTCTACATTTGAAGCAAGATATCTACCATGTGGTTTGTGTGCTTGTACCTTTTGGTACCCATACATAAGATGATTGCTTAGTGTTTTGTAATTTATGTGCATAGCAGTCAAATGAAATATGCCTTTTTCTATCACAATAGTTTCACCAAACATTAGTGTTTGCATATGACTTAGCATGATAATTATAAGGTATATGAGTGGGATGTGTATGATGCAAATAATTTCTATTAAATGTTTTTTCTTGATGAAGTATTATATGAACTAGTGATTTCAAACATAATTCTAATCTTGCTTTTAACAAGATATTCTCTCTTTCAAGTTTACATAAAAAGTAATGAACAATTTAATAAAGAAGTATTTTTACTTTTAAATTATCACATTCATTTTTAAATCACAAAATGCATATCTAAATTTTATGTTCTTTTCTAAGGTTTTGTATTTTCTTTTTAATTTTTTATATTCAATTACTAAATCATTAAAAGCATCATCTAATTCATCATAAGATATATCATTACATACCTCTTGAGAATCTAAGTTAGATTCTCCATTTGCCATAAGACATATGTTGACCTCTTCATCGGATGAGCAAGTACTTGATTCATTTGAATCTGGATTGGCCTATAAAGCCGTCTTCTTTTTCTGATGCTTTTTCTCCTTCATATTTTTTCTTCTTTTCACATCAATCTCTTTCTTCTTTGATTCAACAAGTTCTGACAATCCTCTTATGTGTCTAGGCTTTTACAATGGTAGCAAATGATCCCCTCACTGTAGGAAATTTTTTAGTTTGAAATTTTTAATTTTTAGAATTTTTATACCTTTGATTCTTCTTCCTTAGCAAGTTCCCAAGCCTTTTGGATAGCATGACCACCTCATCGCTATCACCATTCGAGCTTGAGGTGATATGCTCATCACTGTCATCAACTTGTAATGCAATGGCTTTTCCTTTCTCCTTGTCCCTTTTTGTTGAGTTATCCATCTTATCCCTTTGAGCAATAACCTGTTCATGTGTTATCAAAGAACCCAAAAGCTGATCAAGTGGATAAGTAGATAAATCCTTAGCTTCACTAATAGATGTTACTTTAGCTTCCTATTCTTTTTGAAGACATCTAAGAATCTTATAAACTAAGTCATGATTCTTGTATGTTTTTCCAAGAGAATGCAATGTGTTAATTATTTTCATGAATCTAGTATACATATCGAAAATAGATTAAAGGAGACATATGAAATAACTCATTTCATGAACATGTCTATTTATGTGAGCATCTTTAACTTCACTAGTTCCTTCATAAGTTATAATGAGTTTATCCCATATTTCTTTTGTTGTACTTAACATAGAAATTTTCATGTAATCATCGGTAATAAAGCATAATGTAAAGTATTACAACCCTAGCATTTAATTCATCAAGTTCTCTTCTAAGACCATTCCTCAAAAGGTTTTTCTACTTTAATTCCATTTACTTCTACTATGGGTGTATGATATTGATGTGTCAACATATACCACATGCGTGCATCTTAACCTCTTAAAAATGTACTAATTCTAGTTTTCCAATAGTCAAATGGTACAATACTTAAAAGTGGATGTCTATGAGTGGATTGTCCCTCTGGTAGTGAACACTTTAGTAAACAACATGCCATAGTGAAAAGATCTACTCTTGGATGTTAAGCCAATAAAAGAGCCCGGCTCGATACCAATTGTGAGTCACTATAGCACCCAAGAGGTGTTGGTGAATTATTAAAAAAATTTAAAATTGAAATCTTAAATTTTAATTTTAATAGAAAATTAATTTTTGATTTTATAATGACAGGATACAATTCTTAATGCAGCAAAATAAAAGTACAATAAAGTAAAGAGAGACAATAGGCACACAATTTTTACGTGGTTCGGCCAAACCCCAAAAGCCTATGTCCATGCCTAGCCACCCCTGGCTAGAATCCACTAATGCAAAAATAGCTTACAAATAGTACTCCTATAAGGAGTACAACCCCTACAATAATATGTACTCTCCTAGGGGTGAGTACAACCCCAATATAAGTTTTACAAAAAAAAAGAAAAATACAAAATAAAAATTTTGATAAAATAAATCTCTCACAAATATACCAAGCTATCCAAATAAAAAAATGATCTCACAACTTACAAATGATCACTTAAAAAATTTTGGCAAGATAAAATGCTCACTTAATATTGATAAGAAATAATAAAATAAATATCTTAAAGTGTTCTTACTAAGATGTTTATGTTATTACAATTTGAAAACTAATATAAAATTATTTCAAAATAATTCACAATATTCTTTTGCATAATAAAATAAATTTCAGCAAGGAATAATTTATTATATTTTAACCAAAAAGATTCTTTCAATTTAAGCTAATGATCACAAAGTACTTAAATAAAATGAGTATATGATAGATCTAAGTAGGATAGTAAGCTTTTAATTAAAAAGAGAGATCTACCAAATATGAAAATAATTTCAGCATAATAATTTAATTTAAAATGCTTAAAATATACTTCTAAAATAAATCTAAGAATAAATGATCTTTCAAAATGAGATTAATGATGAAATATTTCAAGAAACCAAAAGAAATTTCTAGGAAGTTAAAAATTTCAACAAGTCGAAATAGATCCTACAAACTATCACAAGAGTTTTTCACAAAAAGATGATTGATAAACTTTGATGTGAAAAATAATGTCCAAAGACTAATCCACCAAAATGTATAAATTAGAAAGAATAAATAGATGGTGAAAATAGCATGAACAACTAAAAAGGATTAAGATCAAGAAAAAAAACTCAAGTAATTTGAGAAAGCTTGCTTAGTTGAAGATGTTGAAGCTTCCAAACCAAGGATTTGATCTTGCAATATTTGGAGAACACTTGGAAGGAAAACCTAAGAAATTTTCTCTTAGATTTGATGGAGGGATTTTGAATTTTGAATGAGGAATGCTTTCATGAAGAGGATGAGGGCTATTTATAAGCAAGAAGGCCATTTTGAATTATTTCAAAAATATATATTATTATAACGCCATGCTATCATGTGATAATTTAATATTCAATAAAAATATAATTTATATTAGATAAATATTAAATGAAAGCAGCCAAAATTTGGCTATTCACATGGGCAAGTAAAAAATAATCAAATATGGCTCTTAATATATTCAAAGTATGTAGCATGCATTCATTATTAAAATCACTAATGTTTGAAAAGTCATAATAAATTCAATTTTAATCAAACATGGGTCATGTGACCTATCAAATTAAAGGAAAAAAAATCCAAGGAATCCATTGGAGATGAAATCGATATAAATTCCTTGATTATAAAATGACTTTGGATAAAATATTAAATTTCATATATTTTGTTAATTTTGACATGTGACATTTAAATATTATGATATAATTTATATATAATCATACATATGTTAGTTATCATATAACCATCAAATTAAATTAAAATATTTAATTATATTAATAAAATAATTACACTTAATAATCATTATCATTTATTATTTTGACAATTCAAATGCTATGTATGAAACATATAATTGAATGTTAATTAGATAGAGATTTATATAAATTAACCTCAAAATAATATGTTAAGTTGTGAAATTGATTCATGCCAATGAATAAATGCATATAACCTTAAATATTATATTTTGAGCTTCATTTATCCAATTTGATCTATCTTTCCTTCTTCTACTCTTGCAATTTCCTCAAACATATTATGAGATGTATGGATATGTAATTAGCAATTGATATATCGAAATACATAAAATATTCATTAGAACATCCAAGCATTAGTTTGTTATCATCAAAATTGATAGGATTGAACATGAGGCCAAACAAAAATAAAAAACAAAAATAAACCTAAAATAAAAACATAAAACATAGCAATACGTAAAAAAAAAAAAACATAAACCTAAACCTAAAATAAAAAAATGAAACCTAAACCTAAAGATACAAAAAATAAAACTTAACTTAAAATAAACATTCTTTGAAACTAAACTTAAAAATAAACTAAAATAAAAACCAAAACTAAAAAAAATAAACATAAAATAAATGAAATGAATAAAATAAAAATAAAAAGATAAAACTAATTAAAAAATAAAATAAACTAAAATAAAAACATTAACTAAACCTAAAAACCTAAACCTTATTGTAAACCATAAACCTTAATTAAAACTAAACCTAAAACCAAACAAACCTAAACCCTAAACCCCTAACTGAACCACCTAAATACAAAAACTCCAAACCTACCAAAATAACCACAAACTAAACCCACCTACTGAGCCACAACCCCCTACCTAAACCCTACTTACCTGGGCCTAAACCACACCTAAACCCTAAACCCTACAAGCCCTAAACTGGGCCTAACAAAAAATGAGCCCAAAAAAACCCTAAACCCATAATCTGACCCTACCAACCTAAACCCTACACTAACCTAACTGATAAAACCTAATAAAATATAAAACCTAAAATAAAATAAAAATAAAATAAAGATAAAACAAACTAACCTATAAAAATAAAATAAATAAAAAAATAATAAAATAAAATAAATAAACTAAAAAAATATGATAAACCAATAAAACTATAAATTAAAATGTAAAATAAAATAAAATAAATTAATAAAATAAATAAACCTAAAAAAATAATCTTAAATATAAATAAAAATAAAATAAATTAAAAAAAAAATAAAAACTAAAAAAACTTAAATTAAAATAAAATAAAATAAACAAAATAAAATAAACCTAAACCAAACTAAAATAAACTAAACTAAAATAAATTAAAAATAAACCTAAAATAAACTAAAACTTAAACCTAAACCTAAATTAAATAAAATAAAACTAAAAACCTAAATAAAAAAAAATAAAATCTAAAATAAAATAAATAAAAAAATAAAATAAAACCTAAATCTAAACTAAATAAAATATATAAATAAAAAAATAAAATAAACTTAAAACTATATAAAATAAACATAAAACCTAAAATAAAAAATAATAAAATAAAGAAACCTAAACTAAAATAAATAAACTTAATAAATAAATAATAAAATAAAAATAAAAAAATAAACTTAAATAAAAAAATAAAACAAAATAAACTAAATAAATAAATAAATAAACCTAAACCTGCCATTTTGCTTAATTAAAAAAAAACCCTACCCTATAAGCCTAAAAATAATAAAAGCCACACCCTAATCCTAAACCCTAAACCCTAAACATACTAAAATAACCAAAGTAACTAAATAAATTAAAATAAACCAAATCTAAAAATAAACCTTAAACTAAAAAAAAAAGAAGAAATGTTGAATCTAATAAAAAACATAAACCCTAACTATAAATAAGAAGAAATGTTGAATATGAATTTGTTCTAAAAAACCACAATAAAACTAAAATAAAACCTAAACCTAAACTAAACCTAAACCCTAAACCCTAAAACCTAAAAAATCAACCCTAAACCCCAAACCTAAACCCTAAAACTAAAAACCCCAAACCAAATTAAAAACAAATAAAATAACAAATAAAATAATTAATTAAACCTAAATAAACATAAAATAAAATAAAACCTAAAAACACAAACCTAAACTAAACCTAAATAAAGAAAATAAAATAAAAAATAAAACTAAATTAAATTAAAATAAATAAAAAAATAAACTAAAAAATAAAAACTTAAATAAAATAAAACAAAACATAAAATAAAAATAAAATAAATAAAAAATAAAATAAAATAAAAACTAAATAAAATAAAAAATAAACCTAAAATAAATAAAAAAAAAAATAAAACCTAAAACTAAAAAAAAACATAAACCAAAATAAACAAAATAAAATAAAAACTAAGCAAAAAATAAACTAAACTAAAATAAATAAAATAAACATAAAACCAAATAAACTAAACTAAAACTAAACTAAATAAAATAAAACTAAAACAAAATAAACCTAAATAAAAAATAAAACCTAAATAAATAAAAAAATAAAACCTAAAAATGAAATCTAAATAAATAAAATAAAAACCTAAACCTATAAATAAAAAATAAAACCTAAACATAAAAAAAAAAAAATAAAATAAATAAATAAACCTAAAAAATAAACTAAAATAAAAAACTTAAAATAAAATATAAAATAAATAAATAATATAAATATAAAATAAATATAAATAAATAAATATAAATAAAATAAAACCTACTTTTGTAATTTAAAACTAAACCATAAATCCTAAATCATACCAACCCTAAACCTACTAAACCACACTAACTAAACCACCTACCTAAACCATCCAAAACCAACCCTAAACCCACCTCACTAAAAATCTTAAACCCTAAATAACCCTAAACCCTAAATCCATACCATCCTTGCCCTAAAAACACTAAACCATAAAACCACAACTCTAACCACCTAACTAAACCCCTAACCCCAAACCATAAACCTAAAGCATAAACCCTAAAACCTAATTAAAAAACCTAAACATAAAGTAATTAAATAAATTAAAAAATAAACATAAACCCTAAAACATAAACATAAAGAAAACCCTAAGTGATAGTAGGAATGTCACCATCAACTAGTGAAGATATGGAGGTGGAGGTGAAGGTGACAACATTTATCTGAGTGGTGGTGGGGATCTAGAGGTGGTGGTGGGAAGGTGGTTAACGAGGAGGGAGGAGGTTGGTGGTGGTGGAGGGATATGATATAGAGGTTGGAGGTTGAACTAGAGAGAAAATATGGTTGATCTATGGAGCTATCTTATAGTAGAGAAGATTCTAGTTATAGAGTTTTGATTTTCTATGCATGCTCATTTTATCTATGTCATCGCTATGTCTTAGAAAACTTGGTGTGTTACTTGGTGAATCTGAAAAGAAATAATGTTGAGTCTGAATTTATTTTGTTAAAAAAACCAAAACCCTAATTAAAACCTGAACCTAGACTAAAACCTAAACCAAAACTAAACCAACTAAAACCATAAAAAACAAACCCTAAAACCCAATCAAAACCCAAATCCTAAACCCTAATAAAAAACCTAAAATAAAACCATAAAAAAAATAAAACCTAAATAAACTAAATAAAATAAATAAAAAAATCCCACATAAAATAAAAAAAAAATAAACATAAACCTAAACCTAAAAAAATAAAAAAATAAAAAAAAACTAAAAACTAAACTAAAATAAAATGAATAAAAACCTAAACTAAATGAAAAATAAAAAAACCTAAATAAAAAATAAAACAAAAATAAAGATAAAATAAACCAAATAAAAAATAAATAAAACTAAATAAAATAAACTAAGAAATAAACCTAAAAAATAATCCTAAAAATATAAAATAAAATAAACCCTAAACTATAAAAAAAAACCTAAACCTAATAAAAAATAAATAAATAAACCTAAACTAAAACTAAACTAAAATAAATAAAACCTAAACCTAAACCTAAAATAAACTAAAACCTATACCTAAACCTAAAGAAAATAAAATAAAATAAACTAAAATAAACTTAAGCCTAAACTAAAAAAAAAACATAAACATAAATCTAAAATAAACCTAAAACCTAAAACCAAGACAAAATAAATAAAACCTAAACCTAAACCTAAAATAAAATAAATAAAATAAAATAAAAAACTAAAAAAAATAAAAACAAAAAAACTAAACTAAAAATAAAAAAATAATAAATGAATAAATAAACTAAACTAAATAATTAAATAAACCTAAATAAAAATAAAATAAAAATAAAACTAAATAAAATAAAAAATAAACCTAAATAATTAAATAATAATAAACCTAAACCTAAACCTAAACCTAAAAAAACCCTAAAAACCCAAAACCCAACCCCAAAATAAAAAACCCTAAAAATAAAAAAAAATAATAAAACAAATAAAACATAAAATAAATAAAATAAAATAAACTTAAATAAATAAATAAAATAAAATAAAATAAAATAAACCAAAAAAATAAACCTAAATTAAAATAAACCAAAATATAAAATAAAGATAATAAAAAAAAAAAACTAATAAAAAAATAAAAAATAAACTAAACTAAAATAAAATAAAACAAAAAAAAAATCTAAATAAAATAAAAAAACTAAAATAAATAAAAAATAAAATAAAATAAATAAAAATAAAACTAAAATAAAAAAATAAAATATAAAAATAAACCTAATAAAACAAAAAAAAACCAAAAATAAAACAAAATATAATAAATTTAAAATAAACTAAAATAAAACCTAAATAAACTAAATAAAATACTATAAAATAAAACCTAAAAATAAAATAAAAAACCTATAAACTACTAAAATAAAATAAACCTAAACTAAAAATAAACTAAATAAAAAATAATATAAACCTTAAAAAATAATTAACCTAAAATAAATAAACTAAATTATAAAATAATACCTAAAATTAAAAATAAAATAAACTAATAAATAATGTGTAAATTAAATAAACTTAACTATTTAATTTAAAAAACCTAAACCCTATCTAATCACAACCTCACCACTCCACCACTGAGCCCTAAACCAGGCCCTGAGCCATCCAAACCCTAAACCATCCATAACCCACCCTAACTAACCCTAAACTTAACCTGACTATATAACCATAAACCACTAAACCTTCCCCCAAACCACCTGAGCCACAACCCTAAACCCACTCCTAAACTCCCTAAACCTAAACTAACTCTAAAGGCCATTTCCTAAACCCTAAAGCCTAAAGTTTATCCTAAACTGAGCTGATAACCCTGAGCCTAAACTAAACCCTAAATAAATACCCACACTAAAACCTAAACCCTAAACTAAGCTAAATAAACTATATAAATAAATAGAATAAACCTAAATAAATATAATAAAATAAATAAATAAAAAAATACCTAAAATAAAATAATACTATGTAAAACTAAACCAAGTAATAAATAATAAACTAATAAACTAAAATAAACTAAATTAAAATAATAAACCTAAACCTAAATAAAATAAACTAAACTAAAATAAATAAACCTAAACCTAAATAAAAAATAAAACTAAAATAAACATACACTAAACTAAAATAAAACTAAATAATAAATAAAATAAAAACCTAAACTTAAAAAATAAAATAAAACCTAAACATAAAATAAAATAAAACCTAAACCTAAAATAAATAAAATAAACTCAACTAAAATAAACCTAAACTTAAAATAAATTAAATAAAACACCTAAACTAAATAAATAAAATAAAATAAAATTAAATTAAATAAAATAAAAAAAGTTATAAATAAAAATTAACTAAATAAACTAAACTACTTGGTTTACTTTAAAATAAACCCTAAACCTAAATCAAAACCTAACCATAAACTTTAACCCAAAACCCTAAACTACTACCACCCCAACTAAACCCTACCCTAATCCTAAACCCTAAACCCTAAACCTAAACCCTAAGCCACTAAGCTCCACAAACCTAAACCATAACCTAAACCTACAAACCACACCCACAAACCCTAAACCCCCAAACCACCACAAACCTAAACCAAAACTAAACCCTAAAATAACCCTAAACTAAACTAACCCAACCCAACTAAACCCAGAATGTAACCTTGGAGGAACATTGCCATCAACTAGGCTTACTAGATTTGGAGGTGGAGGGTAGGTGAGCGAGTTATCATGGTGGGTGGGGATTTGGAGGTGGTTCATATGGGTGGTGGTGAGCATTGGTGGTTATGGAGGCGGAGCAATGGTTATAATTATTGGTGGTGAGAGGGATGATATATAATGGTGAATCCCACTACTCGAGGGTAGGTGGTTGATGGGAATTAGAGAAATTGAAGAACTGCCAATCTGATCGAATGCTTATGGAACTATGTCTTTATAATAGAGATGGTTGTACTTATCTTGGGTTGTTGATTTGCTCTATGGGTGCTCATTTTTTTCTATGTCATCCCTTGTGTCTTAGAAAACTTGGGGTGCTACTTGGTTGATAAAATCAATAAGAAGAAATGTTGAATCTTAATTTATTCTCTATTAAAAATAATTTTAAACTCTAAATCCTAAATCTTAAACCCTAAACTAAAACATAAACCTTAAACATAAAACTTATACCCTAATCCCTAAATCCTAAACCCTAAACCCTAAACCCTAAACCTTAAACCAATAACCCTAAACCCTAAACCCTAAAACCCTAAACCCAAACCTAAAAACTAAAACCCTAAACCTAAACCCTAAATTCACTAAACCTAAACCTAAACTTTAAACCTTGAATAAGATGTCATTAGAGTAGATCTAAAGAATTACCTAATCCTAACATAGTTATTGTAGCTAAAGAAAATGTTCATAGACTTTCCCTTGAGAGATTTGAATACCACCCTAGATCATATTATAATACCATATATTAATATAATGTAGCATCATATATTTGAGCATGTAGTGATGTGTTTTGGATGTTATAAGATCTTTTGAAATGTTTTAGTATATTATGGTATGCCTATAGTCTATATTAATATAAATCATAAAAATATTTATTTAATAAATTCAAATGATGAAATTTGTTAAATTTGGGAATTAGGTTGTAGTACCAAAGGTGTGCTATACACTTGTATAAAAGTAAGATTTTATTGTTCAAAATAAATATTATATGTTGTAGCATAGTATAACATCATATATCATAATATATTATTCTATGCATTTTAAATTCTTTTAGTATTTTACAATCTTGCAAGCTACAAGATTATTTATAAAAATGTTGATTTAGACTTTAAAATGGTAGAATTTGGTCAAATTCATAATAAGTAGAGCATGGAATCAAAATATATTATTTCAATTTAAAATATGTAAGTGATATGACAAAATATATAGTTTTATTATTTAGACTAATTTAAGATTTTCTTTATCTTAAGCAATCCCTTATGTGATATGCAATATAGTATAATATAATATGTTATAGTGTATTATAATATAGATTCTATAACATAGCATAGCAGAATCATGCATTATAGCATACTATTGTGTGTATTACTACTTATTGTTTAGCATATTTTTTGTTTATTATAGTGTGATGTAGAGTTTGCACCAATATAATTCATAAAAATATTGATTTATAGGGAGATGATGGGATTTGGCCAAATTTAAAGTAAGCTTTAGGGAACATCATTGGGGTGTGCTATGGTGTGTCATTTAATCAAAAGAATGGAATTTTCATCCAAAATTAATGTTCATTTTCAACCAAATTTTATAAATTTTTTTGCTTAAAGTTATTCATTTTAAGGTATAATGTGAGATAATATTATATGAAAGCATATTAAAATATAATGTACATAATAATAAAACTTCACATATATATGAATGTGTGGTGTGTTACTAATGTTATTGTACATTTTAGTATGTTTTACTTTTGTTATAATACAATGGGTGAAAACTCACAAAATGTTAATTTGAAGGTTGAGATGGAAGAATTTGGCCAAATCCATGACACACCAAGAAGCAACCAAAATTATGCTATTTTGTACCATTTCTAATAGAAAAATAACAATTTTACATCAAAATGAACATTATTTATATTTTGAGAAAATTTTGTTCTTTTAAGTGATTCTAATGAGGTGTAATGTTAGACAATATATTATATTATAGCAAATTAAAATATAACATCATATATTATAATATAATATAGTATGTTAATTCACACTATAATATGTTTAGCATGATATTGTATAGTTAGTTTGAGCTTGCACCATCATAAATCATAAAATGTTGATTACAATATTAAGATGATGTAATTTGAACAAATACATTGTAAGGCTTTTGGTTGAAGTATTAAAGGTGTGCATAAGAGAAGAAATAAGATTTGATGAGAATTCCATGTCAAGGACATGGAGGGAGATCCCAGACATGCATTGGACATGACATGTGAGGGAATGTTGAGGGCATAGAAGAAAAAATTGGGGATAAGGTTTGAATTTTATTTATGATTTATGGAAAGAAGATATGTTGATGAGAATCTATAATCCAGGGATTAAGATCGAATGACTTTAATTTATTTTTGTTAATTGATTTGGAGGGCATATCTAGATATGAGTTGAGTAGTGATTGGGTATATGAACCATCCACTAGGGAAGCGGGTTATATCCAGATTGGGATTTGAGTTTGATTTCATAGATTTATTTGGGATGTATTAGAATAAGAGTTTGGTTGGATTTCTTTGATTTAGACTCTATTATGGAGTTGGTTTAATTTGGCTCCATTGGGAGGTTGGTTTTGAATTTGATTGTTTGACTTGTTTATATATGATTTGGGGCTTGGGAGAATTGTGATTTAATTTGAAAATTAGATTAGTTTTAATTTGGTTAATGTATGGATCATGTGTATGATGACCCACGAAGGGGCTATATCTTGACTTACAGTTTACAAATCCAAAGGGATAGTCTACCTTCTAGGGTAGAGCTAGCCAACCTAAGGGTTTTCCTTTTGGTGTGTGCTATGCTAAAAGGCATAGTAGACTTACATCTTCCAAAATGAGGAACAAACTGGTGATGTTGGATGCACAATAAATCTGACTCCTATTAAGTGAATGTCATTGGGGACTTATGTCAACTCAAAAGTAGTCAAGATTAATTTTATCTTAATTTCATATGATTTGATATGGTTTGTTTTATTTAGTTTGATTTTGAATTGAGGCATATTGCTAGAGATGTGAGAATCAAATTTTGATATGGATTTGGAGGATATTGTGTGGACTTATCTGATCGATTAATTTTATCTTAATTTTATATGAAGAATATGAATCATATTCTAAGGATGTCATCAAATGATAGATTTAAAGCTTGTGTGTGAAACTATTGTAACAAATCTAAGATAGCATATTGGTTGCAGAACCTAAGGTAAGTGACAGCTAAGAGAAGTAGACACATCTTCTAAAGTAGAACAACCATTGGGGTGACATGTTGGTGGTAGAACAAATTGACACAGGGGCAAGTACTTAGTGAATGTTGCTGGGGACTTATATCAACTCAAGGGTAGTTAAAAGATTCATATAGGAAGTTTTCTTCGACCGCCTAAAGATGTAGGAAGAGGTATCCTAGGGGTGTCCTCTAATCCATAAGTGAATATATATTTTATTTATATTTATGTGGACCTTGGTGTGACCAGAAGGCCATACATCCTTACCTATCTCATTTAGACCAGACCAGGAGAACTTGCATCAAGATGAATTCTCCAACCACATGGGTGGTTAGGAAAGGAGAATTATCCAATCCAATAGTAACCGGTAGTGTCTAAATGGGGTGGGATGTCACAAATATAGTGCACAGGGAGGTAGGGGGCATTATCTTGAGCCACGAAAAGAAATATAGGTGTATGGTGGCCAACTAAAGGAGAAATAGCAAACTTACATCTTCCATGAGTGGTGTATCTAGGTACCAACCAACCTAAGGTGTATCCATCATGAGTGGTGTATCCATCAACATAGTGAGAACCAACCAACCAAGGTGATCGTGCAATGATCAATCTAGAAAGAAAGAGTGTAAGCTTACAACTTTCCAAGTGAACGATAATCGAGATAGTCATCATGACAGAGATGTTATCTAGGCGACCTAAGTGGGAGCCCAGGAAGGACCCTAGAGTTAGGAGGGAAGGAGCGCTAGGGGACTTATCTAAACCTCAAAATATACTAAGTTAGTGCATGATGGCTAATCAAGAAAAGAAACATATCACACATCCTCTTAAACGAAGCCAACATAAGGTAGCTTACTACACAATAAGGCATACCAAACTAACAAGGCCCTTGTCGTTGTAGTGGCAAGTAAGGAAGGAAAGTGTAGCACTTACATCCTCAAAGCAAGATTGGACACTAGTAGGTAGCACGCCAGAAGCATTAGTGAGTACCATTGGGGGGGGTTATCTCAACTCAAAGTAGCAGATAAAAGATATGTGTTTATTTTTATATATTTGTGTTGTGTGTAGATGAAGGATAGGATGCCACTTTGGTTCTCCTTACACTACCTAAACACATCATGGAGGATTTGTAACAAGAATACTTTCAACATGGAATAGATTGAAGTTCAAAATGGAATTTTCATTAATAATTATTTTCAAACATGATTTATAATATTTTTTTCTAAGTAGAGCATGATTGGAAGCATTGGGCTCTTCATTATGATTAATAAGGCGATAAGATCCTCTTGTACTCCTTCTATGATAAAGGGCCTTCAAGTGAGTTCAAACTTGCCTCCCATCTTACGACAAACAACAATGTCTCCTTAGAACTAAAATAAGCTCTCCTACTTGAAAAGCTCTAAGAGGACCAACTTGTTATGATATTGAATCATTTTAGCTTTGTACAACTTGAGGTTTTATCATGCATGCATCTCTCTAAACCTTGAGCTCTTTTAATAACTTGGCATTCTACTTTTGTTGTCATCTTGCTACCCATAGCTATCCTTTGATGGGAGTTGATTCTAATGGTAGAATTTGCACATACACTAAGGAGAAATGGAGTATATGTTGGAGTTCTATAATTGGTGTGGTAGGCCCACAAGGCTTCAACTCATTGCCACTTCTTGTTATTATCAGTGTCTTCTTTTGATGAGAGCTTTGTTGAAGGCTTCTAAGCCATTTTCCCTCGTAGTTGATGAGAATATCTCCAATCTATGTTGTGTCTGGGCAAAGTTGTTGATCTCTTGAATGAAGTACCATTATCAAATATAATTCATCGAGGCACTCAACCTATATACAATATGGTTCCTAAAATTAGAGCACATGCTAGTTGATCTCTTTGAGTGAAATCACCTTTTCCCATTTGGAAAAGTAGTAGCTAAGATGAATCGATGATGACCCTTGGAAGAAGGAGGATCAATCAAACCCACTATGATACCAACACTCAAAAAATGAGGCCAATGTAGGATGTAAAATGTTGGGTGGTTAGTAGGACCACCGTGTATTTAACATTGGTGGCATCGCTAGTATCCATGCAATCTTTGATCATCGATGGCCCGGTGTATCTAGTCTCTTGATCTTGGCTTTCATCTTGAACCATATTGGTTGGCTCCACATAATCACGAATGTACCTGGTCATGATCTTATGAGCTTCATGCTTGTCTAACAACATAACCACATATGATTGAGTCAGACAAGACACCATCCACAAGCATAGGAAAGTTCTCTCTACTTTTGATGGGCTTGGGACTTCTCTTGAGGTAGTTTTTCTTTATTTAGGTAATCCATGAATGGTTGCCTCCAACTCCTCATCCTTCTTGGCAAAGAAACCTCCCCTTCAAGAGAGTACTTTTTGATGAGTTCAATATCATTAAGGGATAAGACTTGTCTATTTTGGACCTTTATTGATATGACACTTCTTCCACACATGCCAACTTGGCAGCAAGCTTAAAGCATAAATGACATCTCTCCTCGAGGAATCTTATAAATGGTAACCTCTAGGATTTGGGCCAACAACTCCATGGTGTACTTATGGTAGTGATGGAGCTTAAGCTTTATAACCTTATAGGACCCAACAATTTGGTTGATAACTAGTGAGAATCTCCCGATGTTGATGTTCTTGATGCTTAGAGTAAGCGAAGTATGTGTCTTTGCTAAGAAATCTGGTGCTTGTCCTTTCATGCGAAAGTACAAAATAATGTTAAAGCGTGAGAGGATCATGGACCTCTATTCATAAAATGGTGTCATGAGATATTGTATTAGATTATTTAGATTAAGTTCACCTTATGAGGAAACATGTAGTGTTGTAGCTTTTGGAATGCAAAGATTAAAGCGAAATGCTTCAATGAGTGGATAATTAGCTTTAGCATTGATTGGATGGTTGAGGTAGTATAGTGCATTTTCTTCCCCTTCATTGGCTTGGGAAAACAAAAGGAGAGTCACTAACATAGCGTAAAGTATGGTTTGAGATAGGGGCTTGAACGGCTATCATCAAGTAATGCTTGATGTCTTCGAAGGCATGCTCACACTTATCATCCCATTTAAAGTTTTCTTCCTTTTTCATAAGTGCTGAGAATTGCTGATATCTTCCCGATAAGTTGGATATAAAGCATCTTAGATATGCCAACCACCCTTGCAATAATCAAAGTTAAGTTAAACTTTTAGAGTGGCATTTCTAATATTGCTTTGATCTTCTCGGATCAATTTTGATTCCCAGTGTGGACAACAAACCAAGGAATTTCCTGAAGTACTCCAATGCACACTTGGGGTTCATTTTGAGGTTATTAACTATTTGAAAACTACTCTCAAGTCAAAGAGATGGTCTTCCTCTCTACTTTTGACCATGAGATCATCGACATAGCACTCGATTTAATGATGAATGAGTTCATTGAAGATTCAAGACATAGCCTAGTATGTAGCATCAACATTTTAAGGTGAAAGGCATGACCTTATATAGATATTTAATGAGTTCTAAAAATAGTGTTTCTTTCATCTTCAAAGGGCCATCTTTATTTGGTTATATCGATAAGCCATCCATAAAATAGAAGACTACATGAGATGAGGCAATGTCCACCATACTTGATTGGTAATGGAAATTCATCTTTTGGACATGCCTTATTTAAATCCCTAAAATTGATGCATATGTGAATTTGGCCATTCTTTTCTTAACTTGGATGATGTAACCAGTAGGGTATTTTTCTTCCTAATGAAGCAAAATCAATGGTTTCTTGACTTCATAAATGACCTATTATTCTATGTCTAATCGCATGCTAGGAGCTTGTTTGATAGGATTAGCAAGGCTACAAATCTTATGGAGCCAATCAAGCATCTCTTAATAACTCCATGCAAAGTCCTTAAACTCATTTAATAGCCTAATAAGTCATTGGTTTTTCATTCAACAAAGAACTGATGTATGTTGGGCATGGATCTTCTTAGACTAAGTTGATTTCTTGAGCTCGTCGATGGTTGACTTGATCTCTTCTTTGAACTCTTGCTGTCCATCTTTGACTTCAAAATCATCTCGATTATCTAAAGTTTCTAATCACATCTCCTCATATGAATTAATATGATTTTAACAGAGCCTATTAGATTCCAAATAATTGGTGATGACGAAGTAATGTCGTCATCATTGACTAGATTGTACAAATCCTAGTCCGATCTTAATTAAGAGCTTTTGCATTTGTTCTTCCATATTATTGTAGTTTGACTTGTGCTAAGTCTTCACAAAATGTGGACAACTTAGGGCTTCTTAACTACCAAACCCTGTTTTTTAAGGAAAGTGGGGTTAGAGCTAAGTTCCCAACGATGCTAACTATTTCACATAAACACTTGATACACTTATGCTCTTTACTTTGGAGCCATCTTCATCTATCTTGCTCAACTATCCCAAGGGAATCTATTGAAGAGTTGCATGCTAAATATATAAGACTCATCCTATGAACTAGATTTTAAGTTTATATGGATAGTAGTGTACTCTAGTATTGACATATCTTATATTAGTGGCCAATAAGGAGGTTTTTTTGGGTTTACGGCCTCTTCCTCGCGGTGGAGGTTAAGTAGTCCTACCCATATGTTCAAATGGAGTAATGAATGGGTGGAATCTAATGTCAAACTCCACTTCCTCCTCCAAGTATTTCTCTCCCTTTTATTTTCTTTTTCATTTTCTCTTTTCTTTTTTTTTATTTTTTTCTTTCTCTTCCTTTTTCTTTTTCTTTTTTTTATTTTTAAACTTTGACCAAGTTCATGAGAATATACTTGATTTTGAGGGAGGTAGTAAGCATCCTCATATATGCCAACCTGTGAACTATAAATCACTTGAGATCTCCTTTGACATAGTAGATGATCCCACCTCTCACTTCATACGATGTAGAGGATGGAACTATGTTCTCATGTATCCATGGTCTCTCAAGCAAAGTGTTGAAATGTATCAGTCTATAATTTGAAACTTGGCTTCTATCTTCCAATCATCTATCTCCAAGGGCAACACTATGGAGCCTAAGGCCTATTGACCTCACTTTTGGAGTGTGAATTAAATTTTTCCATCTTAGACTTAGGAATCTTCTAAACTAATACTTTCCTAGTCATAAGACACTTCTAACAATTAGGTAAACACTTAACCTAAGCCTAAATACTTAGAAGGGTTAACCATAAGATTTTATGCTTTGGGATTAGGATAATCACCACAACCCATCCAATCCATGTTCACCTTCTCAAACCAAACCTCAAGTTCAATTCAAACATCAAATTCAAATCTAAATCCAAACCCAAATTCCAAAACCAAATGATTGAAGCCCATGATCAAATCCAAACTTGAAACCCTTCCTAAGCCATATGACCTATCCCATGGACTTAGCCAAATCTTAATCCAAATCAATCCAAAATTAATTGATTTTCTCATAATCAATTTATATCTTCAATCATCTTCTTAATATAAATCAAATCTATATTCAAATGATCAAAACTAAATCAAACTTAATCAAATTAAATCAAAACCCTTCTAAGATATGACCTATCCCATGGACTTAGCTAAATTTTAATCCAAATCAAGTCAAACTCAATTAATTTTCTCACAATCAGTCATATTTTCAATCATCTTCACAAATTTAAATGAAATATACATTTAAATCATCAAAATAAATCAAACTAAATCAAAATCAAAGCCACATGACCCAACTCCATGGACTTAGCCAAATTCTTCATTCAAAACCCAAATTCAATTGATTTTCTCATGAATCAATCATACCTTCAATTATTTATAAATATAAATGAAATATATAATCATCAAGCCAAACCAAAATCAACCCAAGTCAAACCCAACTTAGCCCTTTTGACTTAAAATGTTCAAATGAACCAAACTAATTGAATTTATATCAATCCCAAATCCATATATAAACTCAACTAAATCAAACTCAACCCAAAATCAAGCTAACTAAACCCAATTGGTCCACTTGACCCAAAGTGGCAATTTGACCTATTTGAGCCAAGTTCTAATCCTACCCAAATTGGATTGAACCAAGCATTAAAACCTCATTGTTGATCAACCTAGGTTGATTATCAATTGGGTCAAACCAAGTCAACTTGGTCATTTGACCAAGTCAACCCCTTAAATATGAAACTAGCAAATCCAAGATAAATCTCTTAAAACAAATGATTCATACCAAATCAAAATAATATTTGAATATGACTTGACCTTCAATTAGTCAAACCAAACCCAATTGGCCCTCTTGACCCAAGTTGACCCAAATTGACCTAAAAGACCAAATTAGGTCAAATCAAAATATAAACCAAATTGCAACCAATGGCTCAAGTTCATTCCAAATTGATTGTTGAACTTGACCAAAGTCATGATTGGACACAATTGAACCCAATTGACTTTAGCCAAATTGACCTAAAGGGAGTTGGCCTAAATCAAAACTAAATCCATTAATTGAAACCAAAGCTACAATCATCTTCAATTGGTCAACTAAACCCAAACCAACACCCAAAATTTGGCTAATTTGGTCAATTTGGTCAACTTAACCCATTTGACCCAAATGAATTCAAATGAGCCAAAATCAAATCTAAGCCAAACTAAACAAACCAATTGAACCAAAACATCCCAAATAATCATATGAACTTGGCTAACTTGGTTTGATCTAATTTGACCAATTGGTCAACTTGATGCAACCTAACCTAATTTGACCTAAATGAGTCAAATTGAGCCAAAACAACAAATCAACTCCACTTGAAATTTGGGCTAACCCACTTTTGGCTCATTTCAAATCTACCAAATCAAATCAATGCCAAATGATCATTCTACCCTTAGGTCAAGGGCATCACATGAGACAAATCACCATGTAAGTGGTCATTTCCATTCTTTCTCCACTTGGTACTCTCCCAATGGTCCACTAGGCACCTAGGACCTTTGCCCTAACCCAGGGGTGGTTGGTGACCCATGGGAGGTGAAATCACCTCACCCTCCCCATTGGAGCATTTGAAACCCATAAGACGCCCATGATTCCTCCTTGGTATCCACCTCCATAACTTCAACTAACTAAGCCGAGCCAACTCACCTCTTCCTTGCCACCCATCACTACATGAGATTATCGGACAACCACTAGAAGAAAAACCCCATCCATTTGATGAAGAGGAGGGGATACACCCTCTTTCCACTCACACACAAAATCATTCTCGAGCTCCTACCCAAGAGAGCTAGAGCCATTCCTTTAAGCTCCCAAGCTCATTCCTCAATCAAAAAATGCCATTCCCATCCATCCCGAAATAGGGCACTCCCATTTCTAACCTAACTTCCCCATTTCTCCATCAAACTCAAATTAACTTTGAACACACCTTCCTTAGGCCTCATCGAGCAAGAATGAATCATCTCCCAAGATTCCTGAGCACTGGAGGTGTGACTTCAATCAAAGCTGAGCTCTAAATCATCAGTTCATGGCCTTCTAAGTGAACATCAAAGCATTGATATTATTGCTGCTCAACAGGGCTTCATTTCCACTAGATGAAGCTTCCTTAATCATTCAAGCTGCCAGTCTTGAGCTCCGGCGAGGTATACTTCCAAAACTGATCCTTAGTCAAAATGGGTTGGAGCATTTTGAAGAAAACTTGCATCTCATGTGATCTTGACCATTAGATCCCCTGATATTGTCATGAAGGTGTGGAATCCTTTTGGAGTTGATCCAAGCTCGTGCTTCGGATCAAGTGAACAATGGTGGATATCCATTCTCCTCACTTGCATTACGTTAGATCAGTATACACCCTCTCATTTCTACTCAAACACACACAAAATCATTCCTAGCCCTCGTTACCCAAGAAGTGCTAGAGCCATTCTTAAGCTCCCAAGCTCATTTCTCGATCAAAATGCCATTCCCATTCATCCATAGGCTCCCATTTCTGACCTAACTTCCCCATTTCTCAATCAAATTCAAATTAACATTGCACACACCTTCCTTAGGCCTCATCGAGCAAAAACAAATCATCTCCCAAGCTTCCAGAGCACTAGAGGTGTGACTTTGATCAAAGTTGAGCTCCAAATCATCGATTTGTGCGAACATCAAGAATTGATCCAATTAGCTCAACGGTTTTGTCTCCACTAGATGAAGCTTAATGCAATCTTGAGCTTTGAGGTATGCTTTTAAACTGATCCTTAGGCAAAATGGGTTGAGCTTTTGAAGAAAACTTGCATCTGTGATCTTGACCATTGATCCCATCCGATTGATGTCTGAAGGTGTGGAATCCTTTTGGAGTTTATCCAAGCTCAAGTAAGCTCGATTAAGTGAGCAATGGTGGATAGACTCCATTCTCCCTCACCGCATGATATTAGATCATCTTGTCCATTCTATGATCGAAATAGATGGTTGTTAGATCAAACTCGATTTGATTTAATCCTTTTAAGTTGGATTAATCGTAGTCATCCGATCTTAAATCATGATGAGAAATCCATTCAGAAATTCTGAGTATAAGTTTTAAGTAGCCAATGCCTGCCATGTGGAAAGTGCACCGCGTCTTTATGTAACCAAGCATTAAGCTTTATTTAGGGTTAATTAATCATTTTTAATGGTTGAAACTTCTAAAAATCATAAAAAAATCATGGAGAAATAAAAAATGCAAATAAATGCTCATTTTAAAGTATTTTAGAGGAGAATTATTTAAAAATGATCATAACTAATTTTGAATAGTAATTAAGGTTTAATTATAAAATTACTTAGCATTACTCCTTAATTAGTTGAATTAATCCAAATTTTGTGGGTTAGTTTAATGGGATACCTCTCCTCATGATTTTCTTGAAATTTATTGCTCACTTAGTTAGGAAAATTTACTAATTAAACCTTAACTACTCTTTTAAGTTAAATAATGATCAATTGATCCCATGAACAGTAACAAATTGGTTAAATAAGTTTATTAATCATTGTTAAACAGTAAGTTAACTAAGGAATACAGTTGGGACCCCTTTCACTAAGTTCATTTTAGCCTTTCTTAAAATGACATTAATTAATATTTAACTAATTAATAAATTCATGTAATTAAATTGAAATCATAATCACATCAGACCTTAATAAATTAAATCATGGGGGTAGATCTTTAGGTGTTTAATAACCTAAAGGAGTTTAATGAAATTATGGTTAGTCCACATGTGTGGGAAAACCATAAAGTAGTAATTAAGTCCCTTAATCAAACTAACTATTAATCATGAGCCAATTGCATTAGGCCTTTCTAGGATCATTGCAAGTTTATTTTCCATGCATATCATGTTCTCATAATTATTTGGTTAATTACTTTAAGGTGACATAAGTAAGGGTAATTAATTCATCTAATTAAGGGTTCAACTTAATTATCCCATAAAATTAACTTAATTGCATTTCCTTAAATTAAATTAAATCACTAATGTGGGAATGGGTTTAAAACAACTAGTGATGATTTCTCTTCTCCTCTTTAAATAAAATCAAATCCAAAAACTTAATTATTAAAGAAGCTTTGGTTTGCTTTAAGTAATCTTATTTGATTTGATTGTCCTTAAGAACTAGTTTGGTTGAATGAATCACATGCTTATATTTGATTGTCCTCTTTCCAATCATGTTAAATTTGGTATGTCATTTGAATTAATGCATCCACCTTTTCAAAATTAAAAAAAAAAGGATTTTTTTATGTAAGCTATGTGTTGATTTAATTTAATATATGAGTTGCTATTATCACTATTAAATTCAAATGTATTTTTCAAAAGCTTATAAAGAAAAATTATGTGTTATGATTCTAGTTATAAATACATAAGAAATGCATGTGCTTATAGCTTAGTGTATGAATGTTGAGTTCCCTTTCCTATTCATATGTTGATTTATATAAGATTGAATGCTAATGGGAATATAGTGATATCCCAAAAACACGAGGCTTTAGCTAGCCCAAAGGAAGTCATTTGATTACCTCACTTCCTTGGTTTGTTACTTGGTTGATTAAATCGAAAAGAAGAAAAGTTGAATTTGAATTTGTTCTTTGTTAAAAAAATTCAAAAACCCTAAATCCTAAATTAAAACCTAAATGCTAAACCTAAAACCTAAACTCTAAACCCTAAACCATAAAAGCCCTAAACCATAAACTTTAAATCCTAAAACCTAAACCTAAACTAAATAAAACCTAAAAACAAAATAAATAAATAAAACATAACCTAAATAAAATTAAATAGAAACCTAAACTAAAACCAAAACCTAAACCTCAAATTAAAATCAAATAAAAAATAAAAACTAAACTAAAATAAAAGTAAATAAAAACCTAAACTAAACTAAAAATAAAATAAACCTAAAAATAAAAACCTAAATAAAATAAAACTAAACATAAAATAAAATAAAATAAAACCTAAATTAAAATAAAATAAAACTAAATAAACCTAAACCTAAAAATAAACCTAAAATAAATAAAAATAAAACATAAACCCTAAACTTAAAAAACTAAAAATATAAAAAAAATTAAATAAACATAAACCTAAACTAAAATAAATTAAACTGAAATAAATAAAACCTAAACCTAAACATAAAATACTCTAAACCTAAACCCCAAACTAAATAAAATAAAATAAAATAAAATTAAACCTTAACCTAAACTAAAAAATAAATAAAAATAAAAACCTAAAGCTTAAACTAAAAAAAAATTAAAATAAAAACCTAAAAAATAAAATAAAAATAAAACTAAACAAAAAATAAACATTAACCTAAACCTAAGAAATAAACTAAAAAAAATAAACCTAAAATAAATAAACTAAACTAAATAAAATAAAAAAAAATAAATAAAATAAAAAATATATATTAAAATAAACTAAAATAAATAAAATAACTACATAAACTAAATAAACTTAAAAGGTTTAATTTATTTTTTTTTAAAACCTTAGACCCATAACCACTAAACCTAAACCCTAAACCTAAACCCTAAAACCAAACTACCTAACTCTAAACCCTAACCTCTAACCTAATCAACCTAAACTCCCTAAACCTCTACTTACCACAAACTCCTACCCACTAAACCTCTCCCTCTAACCCTCTACTAACCTTCCCTAAACCTAACCACTGACCCTAACCTGACTTACCCACCTACCTTTCTCTAACCCACTGACCCTCTCTCCCTACCTCCCTCCACAACCTAAACCTACCTAAACTAAAATAAACTTATATGTATCTCCAATATAAACCTAAATACTTAAATATAAAAATAAAATAAACTAAAAAAATAAAATAAATAAAATATAAAACCTAAACTAAACTAAAAAAAAAATAATATATAAAAACTAAATATAATAAAAACTAAAAGTAAAATAAAATAAAATAAACCTAAAAAAAAATAAAACTAAATAAAAAACCTAATCCTAAAAAATAATCCTAAAAATATATAAAAAATAAAACGTAAACCCTAAACTAAAAAAAAGCCTAAACCTAAAATAAAATTAACCTGAACAAAACTAAAATAAAGAAACCCAAACCTAAACATAAAATAAACAAAACCTAAACTAAATAAAATAAAATAAACTAAAAATAAACCAAAACCTAAACTAAAAATAAAATAAAAAATAAACCTAAAATAAAATTTAAAACCTAAACCTAAAAGAAAATAAAACCTAAACATAAACCTAAAGGTAAAAAAAATAAAACCTACACATAAAATAAAATAAAAAAAACTCAACTAAAAACTAAACCTAAAGCTAAACCTAAACCTAAAAAATAAACTAAAATAAAAACCCAAACTAAAATAAATAAACCTAAAATAAATAAACTAAACTAAATAAAAATGAAAAATAATCCTAAATATGAATAAAACATACAATAAACTAAAATAAATAAATAAATAAATAAATTAAACCTAAACTTACTAGTTTAATTTTTTTAAAAAAATAACCAAAATCCTAAATCCTAAACCTAAACCCTAAAACTAAACCCTAAAACCCTAAACCCAACCCTAAACCCTAACCTTAAACCTTAACCCTAAACCCTAAATTATGAAAGCATAAACCCATAAACCATAAACCCTAAACCCTGAACAATAAACCTTGAACACTATCCTAAACTAAACCTAACAGAAACCCTAAACCTAAACCTAAAGTAATTAAATTAATTAAAAATAAGTTTAAACCCTAAAACATAATAAAATTTAACCTAAACCCTAATGGGTAGAACGAGAACATCACCACAAGCTCTAGATCTGCAGAGGTGAAAGAGGAGATGGCAGTTATCGCAATGGTGGTGGGGGATCTAAAGGGGCTGGTGGATATGGAGGTGGTGGTCGGAGTAGTGGTGGTTATGGAGGCGGGAGGAGTGACAAAAATTATAGTCGTGGTGGTGGCTGAGGGAGAGATCGGGGATATGAGAGTGGATTCCACTACTCGAGAGGTCGGGGTGATTCTGACGGGAACTCGAGAAACTGAAGAACGGTCGATCTGATCTATTGCTTATAGAACTGTGTCTTTATGGTAGAGATGGTTCAAGTTATCTAGGGTGCTTGATTTGCTCTATGCCTGCTCACTTTTTATCTCTATCATCGCTTTCATCTTAGAAAACTTAGAGTGTTACTTGGTTGATGAAATCAAAAAGAAGAAATGTTGAATCAAAAATTATTCTCTATTAAAAAAACCAAAAACCCTAAACACTAAACTAAAACTTAAGCCCTAAACCTAAAACCTAAACGCTAAACCTTAAACCCTAAACCCTAAACCTTAAACCCAAAAAAAATCTTTAAACTAAACTTAAATCGTAAACCCTAAAAAGCTAAAAACCTAAACATAAACTAAAATAAACATTAAAAAATAAATAAATAAAAAACCTAAACCAAAATAAAATAAAAACATAAACTAAAACCTAAACCTAAAAAAAATAAAAACTAAAAACTAAAAACTTAAGTAAAATAAAAAAAATAAAATCTAAACTAAACTAAAATTAAAATCCTAAAAATATAAATAAAATAAAAAAACCAACATAAAATAAAATAAAATAAACAAGGTAAAAAATAAAGACTAAATAAAAACCTAAACCTAAATAATAAACCTAAAAATAAAACCTAAAAAATAAATAGAAAATAAAATCTAAATCTTAATCCAAAAAAAAACCTAAACTAAAAATAAAAATAAAATAAACATAAACCTAAATTAAAATAAACTAAACTAAAATAAATAAAACCTAAACCTAAACCTAAATTAAACTAAACCTAAACCTAAATCTAAAAAAAATAAAATAAACTTAAAATAAATAAAGCCTAAACCTAAAAAAAAAACCTAAATAACCTAAAACCTAAACAAATAAAATAAAACCTAAAAATAAAAAGTAAAACCTAAACCCAAAAAATAAACTAAAATAAAAATCTAAAACTAAAACAAATAAACTAAACTAAATAAAAATAAAAAATATACCTAAATTAAAATTTAAAATAAACTAAATAAACCTAAAACTTTCAATTTCTTTAATTTTTTTTAAAAAAAAACCTTAAACCCTAAACCCTAAAATCTAAACACTAAATCCTAAACCATAAAACCTAAACCCTAAACCTTAAAACTAACCCTAAACCCTAAACTCTAAACATACAACCCTAAACCCTAAAACCTAAACCTTAAACCTTAAACCCTTAACCCTTAACCGTAAACCTTAAACCTTAAACCCTAAAACCTAATAAACCTAAACCTAAACCTAAACCCTAAGAATAGGCAGAACCTTGATGGTAGAAACATCACCATCAACCAAGCTCAATCTAGATCAGGCGATGGGGGCAAACATGTAGACGGTGGTTATCATAGTGGTGGTGGGGGATCCTATGGCGCTGGTGGATATGGAGGTGGTAGTCAGAGTAGTGTAGGTTATGGTGGCAGGAGGAGCGACAGAGGTTACAATCATGGTGGTGGTGGAGGAGAGATCGGGGCTATGATGGTGGATCCCACTACCCGAGAGGTTGGGGTGGTTCTGATGGGAACAGGTAAAATTGAAGAACGGTCCATCCTATCTGTTGCTTATGGAACTGTGTTTCTACAGTAAAGACGGTTCTAGTTATCTAGGGTTTTTGATTTGCTCTATGAGCTTATGTCTTAGAAAACTTGGTGTGTTTCTTGGTTGATGAAATCACAAAGAACAAATGTTGAATCTAAATATGTTCTCTCTTTAAAAAATAATAATAATAAAAACCCTAAACACTAAACCTAAAACCTAAACCATAAATCCTAAACCCTAAGAACCATAAACCTAAACCCTAAACCCACAAACCTAAACCCTAAACCCTAAAACTAAACCAAACCATAAACCAACCCTAAACCTTAAACCCTAAACCCTAAACCAAACCCCAACCCTAACCTAAACTTAAACCTTAAACCTAACCTCTAACACTAAACTAGCCTACACTAAACCCAAACCTAAAACCTAAAACCCTAAACAAAAAACCCCAAACTTAAACCCACTACATCTCTTTACACTGAACCTAAACCCAAAACCTAAACGTTCTAACAGACCCTAAACCCTAAACTAATCCTAAACTCCTCCCTAAAACAAATATCATCTAATCTGAGCCTAAACCAACTGGGCTTAAACCTAAAAATAATAAATAAAATCCTAAACTAAACCTAAAATAAAATAAATTTAAACTATAAAATATATAAAACCTAAACTAAACTAAAATAAAATAAAAGAATAAAAATAAAATAAAACTAAACTAAAAATAATAAACTTAAAATCCTAAAATAAAATAAAACTAAATAAAACCTCAACATAAAAAATAAACCTAAAATAAAACCTAAACCCTAAACTAAAAAAAACCTAAAACTAAAATAAAATAAAATAAACAAAATAAAATAAAACCTAAACTAAAACAAACTAAATTAAAATAAATAAAATACCTAAACTTAAAATAAAACTAAACCTAAACTAAATAATAAATTAAACTAAAGAAACCTAAACATAAACTAAATAAAACCTAAAATAATCCAAAATAAAACTTAAACCTAAAATTAAAATAAATAAAAAAACCTAATCCTAAATAAAATAAAAATATAAAATAAAATATAAATATAAACTACAACCTAAAGATAAACTTAAACCCCAAAAGAAAGAAATTAAACTAAAATATAATTAATAAAACCTAAACTAAACAAAATATAATAAAATAATATAAAAACTAAACCTAAAATAAAATAAACTAACCTAAAATAAAATAAAATCAAAATAAAATCTAAACCTACAAATAAATCTTAAAATAAATAAAATAAATGGGTTAAAACCCTAACCCTAAACCCTAAACCTAAACCTAAACCTAAAACCCAAATCCTAAACCAAAATCCAAACCACTAAACCCCAAATGCTGAACTACAACCCTAAACCCTAAATCCTAAACCCTAACCCTAAAAACTAAAAACTAAAAGCTAAAACCTAAACTTAAAATAAATAAACCTATCAATAAAATAAATAAATAAAATTAAACCAAAATAAAATAAATAAAATAAGATAAAATAAACATAAACTAAACTAAACCTAAACATAGAAAATAAAATAAAATAAAACAAAATAAAATAAATAAAACCTAAACTAAACTAAAAAAATAAAAAAACCTAAATAAAATAAAACTAAATTTATTAAAATTAGATAAACATAAAACTAAAATAAAACTAAATAAAAACAAAATAAATAAAATTAAAAAATAAAACTAAAAAATAACCTAAACATAAAATAAAATTTAAAATAAATCAAACATAAACTAAAAAATAAATAAAACCTAAACCTAAAATAAACTAAACTTAAAAAGGTAAAATAAATAAAATAAAATAAGCTAAAATAAACTAAACCAAAACTAAAATCTAAAAATAAACCTAAAATCTAAACTAAAAATTAAAATAAAGCTAAACTCACTAAAAAATAAAATAAATCTTAAATAAAAAAAAAATAAAATAAACTCTACTAAAAAAATAAACATAAACCTAAAATAAACTAAAACTAAACTAAAATGATAAAACTAAATAAAATAAAAATAAAAATAAATCTAAAATAAACTAAATAAATTAAAATAAACTAAACCTACTGGTTTAATTAAAAAAACCCTAAACCCTAAATCCAACCACTAAACCCTAAAACCCTTTGAAACTACCCCACATGACCCACTATAAACCCTAAATCCCACACTACCCAAACCATCACTGACATCCCTAAACTAAACCCTAAACCCCTATTACCTATTCTAAACCCTCCTGACCTGACCTGAGCCACTGACCCTAATCTAACCTTTGTCTTAAAATGACTGAGCCAGACCCTACTCATGGCCCTACCATACCCTAAACCCTGATCTAATATAAAACCTAAACACAAGCAAACCTAAACTCAAAACTATAAAAACTTAAAATTAAAAATAAAAAAAAAATAAACTTAAATAAATCATAAATATATAAAATATATTAAAATAAATTAAAATAACTAAATTTGGACCAACCAATTTATTTATTTTTTAAAGACCTTAAACCTTAAATCCTAAACCCTAAACCCTAAACCCTAAGCCTTAAACCTACAACTCAAAACCTTAAACACTAAATCTTGCCTAAATAACCCTAAACCCTAAACCCAAACTCTAAATCATCCTAAAACTAAAAAACCCTAAACTAAACCCCCCAAAGCATAAACCTTAAATCCACAAAACCCTACTAAACCCACAAACCTAAACCCCAAACCCTAAACCTAAATAAATTAAAAAAAATAAAACCTAAAACCTAAAATAAATAAAAAAATAAAAAAAAATAAAATAAAAAATAAAAAAACCTAAAACCTAAAACCTAATAAACTTAACCCTAAACCTAAACTTTAAGAATGTCCAAAACCTTGATAGAACATCATTGTCAACTAGTCTAGATAAAGTGGAACCGTGAAAATGCTAGTGGGGGATCTGATGGTGTTGGTGGACATGCTAGTGGTGGTCAGAGTAGTGGTGGTTATGGAGGTGGGAAAAAATAAAAAAACCTAAAACCTAAAACCTAATAAACTTAACCCTAAACCTAAACTTTAAGAATGTCCAAAACCTTGATGATAGGAACATCATTGTCAACTAGTTCAGTCTAGATCTGGCCGTGGTTACCGTAGTGCTAGTGGGGGATCTGATGGTGTTGGTGGACATGCTAGTGGTGGTCAGAGTAGTGGTGGTTATGGAGGTGGGAAGAGTGAAGGAGGTTATTGCCGTGGAATAGATGATCAGATCTACTACTTATGAAACTGTGTCTTTACAATAAAGATAGTTCTAGTTATCTATGGTTTTTAATTTTCTCTATGCTTTCTTATTTTTGATCTATGATGTCACTAGTGTCTTAGAAAACTTGGTGTGTTACTTGGTTGATGAAATCAAAATTAAGAAATGTTGAATCTAAATTTGTTCTCTGTTAACAAAAAACCAAAAACCTTAAACCCTAAACTAAAACCTAAACTAGAAACCTAAAACTTAAACCCTAAACCCTAAACCATAAAAAACCTAAACCCTAAACCCAAAACCTTAAACCCTAAAACACTAAACCCTAAACCCTAAATGCTAAAACCCAAACCCTAATCCCTTAACCCTAAACCCTAAACCTTAAACCCCAAACCCTAAACCCTAAACCATAAACTGTAAACCCTAAAAAGCTAAAAACCTAAACCTAAACCTAAACCTAAAATGGAAAAAAATAACAACTAAACTAAAATAAAATAAATAAAAACCTAAACTAAACAAAAAATAAAAACCTAAATAAAATAAAAACTAAACTTAAAATAAAGAATACATTTAACCTAAACTGAAATAAAATAAAAATAAATAAAAACTAAATAAAAATGTAAATATAGATAAAACTAAATAAAAACTAAATAAAATGGTAATAAAAATAAAACTAAATAAAAATAAAAAATAAACTAACTAAACTTAAACATACTAGTTTACATTATTAAAAAAAATAAAAAAATAAAAAAGCCCTAACCCTAAACCTTAAAACTAAACCTAAACCTACAACACTAAACCTTAAACTCTAAACCCTAAAACCTTAAACCCTAAACCCTAAACCTTAAACCCTAAAATGTTAAACCTTAAACACTAAAATGTTAAACCTTAAACCCTAAACCCTAAACCCTAAACCCCTACAACCTTAAATCATAAACCCAAAAAACTTTAAAAAATAAACCTAAAATAAATAAAACCAAAAAATAAAATAAATATGAAAATATAAAACTAAATAAAATTAAAAAATTAAAATAAAAACCTAAACTAAAATGTAGACCTAAACCTACAGCTAAAAATAAAAGAATATAAAAAATAAAAACAAAATTAAAATAAAATAAATAAAAAATTAAACTAAGCTAACAAAATAAAATAAACCTAAAATTAAAAAACCTAAATAAAAGAAAATTAAACCTAAAATAAAAAAAATTAAAATAAAAACTAAATAAAAACCCAACCTCAAAATAAATAAAATAAAATAAACCTAAACCTAAACTAAAATAAACAAGAGTAAAATAAATAAAACCTAAACCTAAAATAAACAAACCTACCTAAACTAAATAAAATAAAATAAATGAAATTAAACCTAAACCTAAACTAAAAAATAAAGAAAAGTAAACCTAAAATAAAACCTAAAACCTAAACTTTAAAAATGAAATATAATCTAAATTTAAACCTAAAAATAAAAATAAAACCTAAACCTAAAAATAGAAATAAAATAGAGAAAATAAATAAACATAAACTTAAGCCAAAAAAATAAACAAAAAATAAAAAACTAATCTAAAATAAATAAACTAAACTAAATAAAAAAAATAAAATAAATAAAATTAAAATAAACTAAATAAATAACAAAATAAAACTAAATAAAATAAACTAAACCATTTTTTTATTTTAAAACCTTAAAAAACCCTAAACCATAAAAATAAAACCCTAAAACCTAAAACCCCTAAACCCTAAACCCAAACCTAAATCCTAAACCCTAAGCTAATCCTAAACTAACCTAAACCTAAACCCTAAAACCCCAAACTCTAAAACTAACTCTAAACCCTAAACCCTAACTTAACCCTAAACCTAAACTAAACCTAAACCCTAAACTAAACCTAAATAAACCCTAAAACCTAAACCTAAACCCTAAACCCAAACACTAAACCCAAACCCTAAAACCTAAACCTAAACCTAAACTAAAATAAAATATTAAAATAAATAAATAAAAAATATAAACCTAAATAAAATAAATAAAATAAACCTAAACTAAAACTAATAAACCTAAAACTAAAAAATAAAAAATAAATTATAATAAATAATAAAACTAAACTAAACCTAAACCTAACATAAAATAAAAAATAAAACTAAACTAAAATAAAATAAATAAAACAAAACTAAACTAAAAAAATAAAACCTAAATAAAATAAAAACTAAACCTAAAATATAAATAAAATAAACCTAAAATAAAATTAAAATAAAAACTAAATAAAAACCTAAACCTAAAAAAAAATAAATAAATAAAATAAACCTTAATCCTAAACTAATAAAACCTAAACTTGAAATAAAATAAATAAACATAAACTAAAAAAATAAAATAAATAAAAACTTAAACCTAAAATAAATAAACAAAATTAAAAATAAACCTAAACCTAAAATAAAATTAAACTAAAAAATAAATCTAAAATAAAACCAAAACCTAAACCTAAAAAAACTTACCTAAACCTAAAAAAAAATAAAAAACATAAACCAAAAAAGTAAAAAATTAAACTAAAATTAAAAAATAAAATAAACTAACCTAAATTAAACTAAAATAAATACCTAAACTAAAATAAATAAACTAAACTAAATAAAATAAAATAAACCTAAATAAAAAAATAAAATAAACTAAAATAAATAAATAATAAAAACTAAACCTAAATTTACTAAATAAAAATAAAATAATAAAAAATAACCCTAAACCTAAACTAAACCCTAAACTTACATCTAAACCTAAAACCCTAAACCCTAAACCTAAACTAAACCCTAAACCTAAACTAATAAACTCTAAAAAAAACTAAACCCTAAACCTAAAACCTAAACCCTAAACTAAAATATAAACCCTAAACCTAAACCTAAACCCTAAACCAAAACCCTAAATTCACTAAACCTAATCACTAAACTTTGAAACTAAACCTAAACCTAAACACTAAACCTAAAAACCATAAACTATAAACCTAACCTAAAAAAAACTAAACCTAAATAAATAAATAAAATAAAATAAAAAAAATACTAAATTAAACCTAAACTAAACCTAAAATAAAATAAATAAAATAAAACTAAACTAAAATAAAATAAATAAAACCTAAACTAAACCAAAAAATTAAAATAAACCTAAAAAAACTTTAAAAAAAATTAAACCTAAAATAAAATAAAATAACCTAAGATAAAATAAAATAAATACTAAATAAAACCTAAACCTAAAAAAATAAACCTAAAAAAAAAACTTACAAATAAATAAAAAATAACACTTAAAACTTAAACTAAAAAAAAAAAACCTAAACCTAAAATAAAAATAAAATCACCAAAATAAAATAAATAAAACCTAAACCTAAACCTAAACCTAAACCTAAATGAAATTAAATAAAATAAAATGAAAATAAACCTAAGCCTAAACTAAAAAATTATAACCTAAAAAAAACATCCTAAAACCTAAACTTAAAAAAATAAAGTAAAAACATAAATTTAAACCAAAATAATAAAAATAAACCAAACCTATAATAAAAAAATAAAACTAACTAAAAAATAAACCTAAACTTAAACCTAAACCTAAAAATAAACTAAAATAAAAAAACCTAATAAATAAACTAAATTAAATAAAAATAAAAAATAAAATAAACCCAAAAAAAATTGAAAATTAAAATAAATTAAAATAAACCTAAACCTAATTTTTTAAAACTATCCTAAATCATAAACTAAAAAATAAAACCTAAAATAAACCTAAAATTAAACCTAAAACTAAAAAAAATAAAATAAAAACATAAACCTAAATCAAAAAATAAAAAATAAACCTAAACCTAAAAAAAATAAAATAAAATAATACTAAACTAAAATAAACAAAAAAGCTAAACCTAAACAAAATAAATAAACTAAAATAAAAACCTAAATCTAAACTAAATAAATAAAATAAAATACTAAATAAAAAAAACTAAATAAACTATAATAAATAAAAAATAAACTAAATAAACCAAAGCCTACAAGCTTACATAATTTTTTAAAAAATAAACTGCTAAAATAATAAAAAAATCCTTAACCCTAAACCCTAAATTTAACCCTAGACCCTAAACCTTAAATACTAAACCTACAACCCTTAACCCTAAAACCCTAAACCCTAAAACATAAAGCCTAAATCGTAAAACCCTAAACCCGAAATCCTAAACTCTAAACCCAAAGCCCTGAAACTCTAAACCCTAAAACCTAAACCTAAATAAATAAAATAAAAGAAAAACCCAAAACTAAAACCTAAACCTAAACCTAAACCTAAACCTAAAACTAAAACTAAACCTAAACCTAAAAATAAATTAAAATAGAAAATAAAAACTAAACTAAAATAAAATAAATAAAAAAACCTAAACTAAAAAGAAAATAATAAACCTAAAAATAAAAAAACCTAAATAAATTAAAATAAACCTAAAATAAAAAAAAAATAAGCCAAAGATAAAAATCAAACTAAATAAAACCTAAACCTAAAAATAAACCAAATAAAACCTGAAAATAAAAAATAACACCTAAACCCTAAACTAAAAAACTTAATCTTAAAATAAAAAAAAAAAATAAAATAAACAAAATAAATAAATAACCAAAACCTAAATTAAATAAAATAAAATAAACTAAAATAAACCTAAGCCTAAACTAAAAAAACCTAAAATAAACCTAAATAAAAAACCTTAAAGCTAAACCTAAAAAAATAAAATAATAACCTAAACCTAAATAATAAAAATAAAAACTTAAACCTAAAAAAATAAAATAAAAATAAAAAACTAAACGAAAAATAATCTTAAACCAAAAAAACTAAACTAATAAAAAAACATAATATAAATAAAATAAATTATAATATATTAAAATAAACCTAAAAAAATAAAAAGAAAATAAAAGAAAATATATTATAAAAAAAAATAAACTAAACCTATTGGTTTACAAATTTTTTTTTTTTTAAAAGAACCCTAAACCTTAAACTACAAAATAAAACCTAAAATAAACCTAAATAAAAAAAACCTAAAACCTAAAAGAATAAGATAAAACCTAAAACCTAAAAAAATATAACATAAAACTTAAACTTATATTATAAAATAAAAATAAAACTATACTCAAAAATAAATCTAAACCTAAACCTAAGCCTAAACGTAAAAAGTAAACTAAAATAAATAAACTTAACTAAATAAAAATAAAAATAAATCTAAATATAAATAAACAAATGAAATAAACTAAATAAACATAAACATACTAGTTTACTTAATTTAAGAATAATTAAAAATAAAAATAATAAAAAAACACTAAACTAAACCTAAAACCCTCAACCTTAAACATTAAGTGCTAAACCCCAAAACCCTAAACCCTAAAACCCTAAACCCTAAACCCTAAACATTAAACCCTAAATTTTGTTTAAAAAAAACCTAAACTTAAACCTAAACCTAAACCCAAACTAAAACCTAAACCCAAACCCAAAAAACCTAAACCTAAACCTAAACATAAACCCTAAACCCTATACCCTAAACCTAAAACCCAAAAAACATAAACCTAAACCCTAAACCAAAACCTAAACCTAAATAAAAAAATAAAATAAAATAAACTAAAAACCTAAACTAAAACCTAAACCTAGACCTAAACCTAAAAATAAAATCAAACTGAAAATACTAAATAAAATAAAATAAAATAAAACATATACTAAAAAATTAAAATAAACCTAAAAAAATCTTAAATAAAATTAAAACTAAACCTTAAATAAAATTAAAATAAACCTAAGATAAAATAAAATAAAAAATAAATAAAAACCTTAGCCCAAAAACTAAACTTAAAAATAAATAAAAAATAACACAAGCCCTCAACTAAAAAAAACTACACCTAAAATCAAAATAAAATAAACCTAAACCTAAACTAAAATATACTACACTAAAATAAATAAAACCTAATCCTAAACCTAAAATAAATAAAATCTAAACCTTAACCTAAACTAAATAAAATAAAATAAACTAAAAATAAACCTAACTAAAATAAACCTAAAATAAACCTATAATAATAACTTAAAACCAAACCTAAACCAAAGAACAAAAAAAAAATAAAACCTAAACCTAAAAAATAAAACAAAATAAAATAAACTAAACCAAACCTAAACCTAAATAATAAACTAAAATAAAAAAAACCTAAACTAAAATAAATAAACCTAATATAAATAAAAAAATAAGTAAAATAAATAAAAAAACATAAATAAAAAAGTAAAATAAACTAAAATACATAAAAAATAAACTAATTAAACCTAAACCTAAACTTACTTAATTTTGTTTTAAAACCTAAACCTAAACCATAAAATCCCTAAACTAAATCCTAAAAAACCCTAAACTCTAAACCTAAACCAAAAATAAATAAACCTAAATCCTAAACTATAAACCAATAACCTAAACCCTAAACTTAAACCATAAACCTAAACTAAACTAAACCCTAAACCCTAAACCTAAAACCTAAACCTTAAACCTAAATGCTAAAACCCTAAACCCTAAACCTAAAACCTAAAATTTAAATCTAAATAAATAAACTAACTATAAAGTTAAAAATAAAAACCTAAAATAATAAACCTAAAATAAAATATAAACCTAAAATAAAACTAAACCCTAAACCTAAACCTAAATAAACTAAACCCTAAACTATAAAACTAAACTTAAACTAAAACTAAAATAAATAACCTAAAAAATAAAACTAAACTAAACTAAATAAACCTAAACCTAAACCTAAACCCTAAACTATCAAATAAAGCTAAAATAAAACTAAACTAAAATAAACCTAAATAAAACTAAACTAAAACCTTAAACCTAACCTAAACTAAACTAAAATTTAAACTAAACCTAAAAAACCTAAACCCTAAACTATAAACCTAAAAGAAAACCTAAAACTAAACTAAACCTAAACACTAAATCTAAACCTTAAATAAATAATACACCTAAACCAAAAAGTATAAACCCTAAAACTTTAATAAACCTAACTAAAAACCCTAAACCTAAACCTAAAGTAAATAAATATAGTAAAAAAAAAGAAACTTAAACCTTAAAACCTAAATAAAACATAAACCTAAAACCTAAAATGAGAATAACCTAAGAAACATCACCAACCTCATTCTAGATCCTAAAGGCATAAGCTATAATCAAGTGGATATGGAGGTGGTGGTTAAAGCAATAAAAAAATAAGAAAAAAATAAAAATAAATCCCAAAACGAGGTGGTTCTAAATTAGAGAAATAAGAATAACCTATCAAATTATTTATAAAGATTGTTCTAGTTATCAAATTCATGCTCAACTTTATCTAAATAAAACTTGGTACTTGAAATCAAAAAAGAAATATTGAATCAATTTATTATCTAAAAAAAAAAAAACCTAAACCCTAAATTAAAACTAACCCTAAACATAAACTTAAACCCTAAACTCTAAACCCTAAAAAACCAAACCATAAACCTATACCATAAACACTAAACCTATAAATAAACCTAAAAAACCCTAAACCTAAATCTAAACTAACCTAAACCCTAAAAAAAGCTAAATACCTAAACTAAACTAAATAAAAAACAAAAAATAAAATAAATAAAACCTAAACTAAAATAAAATAAAATAAAATAAAATAAAATTAAAACCTAAATTTAAAATTAAAAAGAAAATAAAATAAAAATAAAAAGATAACTAAAATAAAATAAATTAAAAACCTAAACTAAACTAAAAATAAAAAAACTTAAATAAAATTACAAATATACCTAAAATAAAAATAAATTAAACATAAAATAAAATTAAATCAAAACTAAATTAATAACTTAACCTAAAAAATAAACTAAAAATAAAACATAAACCTAAACAAGAAAAAAAACATAAACCTATAATAAAAATAATAAAATAAACCTAAACCTAAACTAAAATAAACTAAACTAAAATAAATAAACCTAAATTAAAATAAACTAAAACTAAACTAAACCTAAAACAATAAAATAAACTAAAATAAAATAAACCTAAACTAAAGTAAAAAATAAACTAAACCTCAACTTAAAAAAAAATAAAATAAACCTAAACCTAAACATAATAATAAAAAAAAACTAAGATAAGAAAAACCCTAAACCTAAACCTAAACAAAAAAAATAAGCTAAAATGAAAAAAAAACCTAAACTAAAATAAATAAACATAATATAAAAAACTAAGCTAAATAATAATAAAAATAAACCTAAATAAAAAAAATTAAAATAGATAATAAATATACTAAAAAATTTAAATAAACCTAAACCTACCAATTTACATAATTTTTTTTAAAAAAATCCCAAAACCCTAAACTAAAAAATAAAACATAAAAATAAACCTAAAATGAAAACCTAAAACCTAATCCTAAAAAACTTAAATAAAATCTAAACCTAAACCTAAAATAAACATAAACCTAAACCTAAAAAAATAAAATAAAATGAAACTAAATTAAAAAAAATTAAATCTAAACCAAAACCTAAACCTAAAAAAATAAACTAAAATAAAAAATCTAAACTAAATAAATAAACAAAAATTAAATAAAAATAAAATAAAAAAATAAATCTAAATGAAAATGAAAATGAAATAAACTAAAATAAATAAAAAAGTAAACAAAATAAACCTAAACTAACCAATTTACTTAATTTTAAAAAAAATAAGAAATAAAAAACCATAAACCCTATAACTAACCTTAAACCCTAAACTCTAAACTAAAAAAAAAAAAGGAAACCTAAAACCTGATCCTTAAACATTAAACCCCAAACCCTAAACTAAAACCTAAACCCTAAACCTAAAAAAAAACCCTAAACACTAAAACTAAACTAGCACTAAACCTAAATAAACCATAAACCCTAAACTCTAAACCCTAAATCCTAAACCTAATAAATAAATAAAATATAAACTAAAACCTAAACTAAAACCTAAACCAAACCTAACCAAACCTATAAAAAAAAAACACTAAAGTAAAATAAAAATATAAACCTAAACTAAACAAAAAATAAAATAAACTTAAAAATAAAAAAAAAACCTAAATAATAAAATAAATAAAAAGTAAACCTAAAATAAAAATAAAATCAACCTAAGATCAAATAAATTAACAACTAAATAAAAACCTAAACCTAACAATTAAATCTAAAAATAAAACCTAAAAAGAAATAAAAAATAACACATAAGCCCTAAACTTTTTAAAAGAAAGTAAACCTAAAATAAAATAAAAAAAGCCTAAACCTAAACTAAAATAAACTAAGCTAAAATAAGTAAAACCTAAACCTAAACCTAAAATAAAATAAACCTAAACCTACGCTAAACTAAATAAAATAAATAAAGTAAAATTAAACTTAAGCCTAAACTAAAAAAGAAAACTTAAAAATAAACCTAAAATAATAAAATAAAAACCTAAACCTAAACCTAATAATAAAAAATAAAACTTAAACCAAGAAAATAAACAAAAAAGCTAACCAAAAATAAATAAAACTAATATAAATAAACTAAACTAAATAAAAATAAAAAGTAAAATAAACTAAAAAAAATAGAAAATAAACTAAATAAACCTAAACCCTAAACCCTAAACCCTAAACCCTAAACCTAAAACCATAAATGCCCTAAACCCTAAATCCTTAAACCTAAACCCTAAAGTCTATACCCTAAACCTTAAACCTACAATGTTAAACTAAACCCTAAACCCTAAACCTACAACCCTAAACCCTAAACAAGCCTAAACCTTATACCCAGACACTAAAACCTTAAACCCTAAACCCTAAACCCTAAAAAACCATAAACCTTAAACCCTAAACCTTAAACCTTAAACTAACCCTAAACCCCCCTAGAACCCTAAACCCAAAACCCTAAACCCGAAACCCTACAACCCTAAACCCTAAACCCTAAGCCCCAAACCCTAAACCCTAGACAACCCTAAACCCTAAAACCTTTAGCCATAAACTCTAAACCCTAGATCTAGTAGTGGAGGTGAAGGCGTAGTCGGAGGTTATCATAGCGGTGGTGGCGGATCTGGAGCTGATGGTGGATATGTTGGTGGTGATCAAAGTAGTGATGGTTATGGAGGCAGGAGGAGCGATGGAGGTTACATCCATAGGGGTGGCAGAGCGAGAGATCAGAGACATGATAGTGGATCCCGTTAATCAAGAGGTCGATGTGGTTTTGATGGGAACTAGAGAAATTGAAGAATGACCTATTTGATCTGTTGCTTAATAGACTATGTCTTTGTAGTAGAAATGATTCTAGTTATCTATGAATTTTGATTTGCTCTATGCATGCTCATTATTTATCGATGTTGTCTCTTGTGTCTTAGAAAACTTGGTTACTTTGTGAAATCAAAATAAGAAATATTGAATATAATTTGTTCTCTTTTAAAAAAAAACCAATAAACTCTAAACAAAACTAACCCTAAACCTAAAACCTAAACACTAAAACCTAAAACATAAACCTAAACTAAACCCAAAACTAAACCCAAACCCTAAACCATAAAAAACTATAAACTCTAAACCCTAAACCTTAATCCTAAACTCTAAAACCTAAACCCTAACCCTAAACCTAAACTAACCTAAACCTAAAACTAAACTAAACCCTAAACTATTAAAATAAAAAACCCTAAACCTAAAACTCCTAAACTCCTAAACCTAAAACCTAACCTAAACTAAACCCTAAACCCTAAACTAAACTAAACCTAAACTCTAAATTAAACTTAAATGCTCTAAACCCTAAAACACTAAACTAAACCTAAACAATAACCCTAAACTAATCTAACCCTAAGCCTTAAACCCTATACCTAAACATAAAGAAACTAAATAAATGTAAACCTAAACTAAACCTAAACTTAAACCTAAACCCTAAACCTAACCCCAAAACACTAAACCTAAACTTAAACTTAAACCAACTAAACACTTAAACCTAAACTATAAAATCTAAACCCTAACTTAAACTAAATAAACCCTAAACCCTAAACCTAAACCTAAACGCTAATCCTAAAACTAGACATAAACTAAACCTAAACTAAACTTAAACTAAAACCTAAACTTAAACCTAAACTAAACTTAAATTAAATGTATAAACTAAATATAAACTAAACTTAAACTTAAACTTAAACTAAACTAACCTAAACCTAAACCTAAATCTAAACTTAAACCCTAAACTAAATAAAACTTAAACTTAATCTAAATAAAACTCCTAAACTCTAAATTAAATGTATGCCTAAAATCTTAAATTAAACTTAAACTTGAACCTAAACTTAAACTAAATTAAACTTAAACCTAAACTAAACCTAAACTAAACCTAAACCTTAACCTAAACTAATCCCTAAACACTATGCTCTAAACGCTAAACTAAATATAAACTAAACTTAAACTTAAACTTAAATCTTATACCCTAAATATAAACCTAAATATAATCCTAAACTAAACTAAATCTAACTAACCCTAAACCTAAACTAACTAACTTAAACTAAACTAAACTTAAATCAAACTAAACTTAAACTTAAACCTAAACCTAAACTCTAAACCTAAACTAAACTTAAACTAAACTTAAACTTAAACTAAACCTAAACTTAAGTTTCTAAACTTAAAGTTTAAACCTAAACTTAAACATAAACCTAAATCTAAACCTAAACCTAAACCTAAACTAAACCTAAACCTAAACTAAACTCTAAACTATTAACCTAAACCTAAACTAAATTAACCTAAACTAAACCTAAACTAAACTAAACCTAAACTAAAACTCAAACCTAAACTAAACCTAAACCTAAACTAAACCTAAACTAAACTAAACCTAAACTAAACTAAACCTAAACTAACTAAAACCCATAAACCAAGAAAATTATTCCTAAGCTCTTGTCCATGCTCGTGATTTCCTTTCCCCTCTCATTTTAGCTTACTACTTGCCTATTATTTTGCATGATTCTCACTGTATTCCTTCTTGAATGGATGACCGCTTGCCTATTTTGTGTCTTCATTATAGTGATGTCGACTTGGAGTCTACCCGATGATTCCTTGGAGAAAAACTGAAAGACCCTATGGATCCTACTAGGGCATCAATTAACCTTGCTTTGACAGCTTCAAATCATTCAAAGTCATTCCAGTTTGGATTTCTCTCCCCAATATGTGAATTAATTTCATTAACCATTAATTCTTTTTTACTATGGGTGCTTTATTTGGTCAGCCATTGCAAATTGATCAGGAAATGACTATGAAATCTCATCCTTCAGTGTTAGAATCCTTGTTTAATTAGACATTACCAAGAAACACCCCAAAGAAATCTACTTGGGATTTGAAAATTATGGTTAAATATAAAAAAATTGAATTTGAAAATATCAATATTTTTTGTTCTCACTATAAAATCCACTGGCACGATAATTCTGAATGTTTCATTCTACATCCTTACATAAAAAAGAAAATCCCTGTTAAGAAAACTTCTATTCCTAACCCTAGGCTGATCACTATTAAATATCAAAAAGCTACTTCAAAAAAAAGGAATTTTGAATGTTCCTAATAAGGCTATTTTACCTCTTACTTCTTCTGTGCAATTGAAAGCTTCTAATGTGAACAATAATAGTTTTTCTAAACTTTTGGATGACGATTCTATTTCCTCGATTCAATACATCCTTTTTGCTTTTTAATGAAAATGAAGCTTTGATTGAGAAATATAAATGAGGATATTAATGTTATGCATCATTTAAATTCAATGCGAATATGGCTTTAATACCTCATGATAATCGTGTTGAAAACCAATTCTATTTTCTAGATTTAGAATGATTTAAATTCTCATAATGATTTGGCTTTATCTAATAATTTGGATCATGAAAAGAAAGGGCTTGGTGTTCACACTTGCCTCTAAATAAATATGTTTCTCCTCTCTTGCTATTCTCGATGGTCATTTGCTTTAATAAATTCTAATTTTCTTGGAAGAAGGAGAACTCATTTCTATTCAAGAGATTTCTCCTAAATCTGTGACTAATGTTGCTAAGTCCTCCTCAGATGATGATTATATGGGAAAAATTGGTTTCCAAACCTATCATGCTAAAAAAAGAAAAAATGTTAAAAAATTCCCTACCAAATTGCCAAGAAACACTAGATCAGCTATGGCCTTCCTCTCCTCTCTTAATTAACCTTTTCTTAACCCATTTTATTTCGATATGTTTAATTTTATTATTTGAATGTTAGAGGGATTGTACCCTCTATTTGTATCAGATTAGAAATCTTTATCGATACATAATATTTCTTTACTTATTTTTCTAGAGCCTCTTGTTCATGCTAACAAAATTAACCATGTCATTAGAATGATTGATTTTAATTTTTCTCTAATGTCAAAATAGATTGGGTTTTGGAATAACTTTGTAGAGGTTTCTACTCTTGATGATTTTCAACAAGTTGTCAATGCTCAAATCTCTTATGGTGATTATTGTGTTTTGGGCTTAGATGTGGAAGAAATCTATTTTGGTATAATTTGAGGAATTTTGCTAACTCTGATAATAAACCTTGGTTTGTTGGTTATCATTTCAACACTATTTTATTCACTTCAATGAAGTGGTTGTTGCTCCCCTAAGATTCATTCCATGGAAGAATTTTCTAATATAATCCTTGACTGTAATTTGACTGATATTGGTTTTAAAAGTTCTAATTATACTTGAAAAAACTCTAGACTTTGACAAAGGCTAGATCAGATTCTTTTCAATACTCATTAGATTACTCAATGGCATATTACTTTTGTCGATCATTTAAGCAGAACCTTGTCTAATCATGCTCCTCTTTTGGTTTCAATTAAAGATAATTCTAATAGATTAAAAATTTCTCCTTTAGATTGTAACATATCAATTTAGTATATTGATTTTTTTAATGTTGTGGCCAACAATTGGAAAGCTCTTTACATCCTAATAATTATGGGGATGAATAGACTTTGGTTTAAGCTTAAAATACTTAAGCAAAATCGGGTGGAACAAGCATTATTTTAAAAACCTTTTGCTAATATCAAAGATATGGAAAAATGGTTTGTGATCTTGAGGTCTCTATTATGGTTGATCCTTCTAAGATTAAGGACTTGACGAGGTAAAAGATAAACTTGTTAATTTTCAAAATATGGAAGAGACATTATTGGTGTCAAAAGCTACTAGTAAACATATTGTAGATGGTGACAGGAATACTAGGCATTTCCATGCTTTAGTTAATAAAAGGAGAGCTTTAAATAATATTCAAAAAATTAAAGATGGTAATGGAGAATGGATTATGGAGAATAATGAAATTAAGGATTTTCATTAATTACTTTAAAATATGCTTAATAAGAGTTGCTCTTATGAACCAATTTCTAAATCGACTTGATTCCTCTCTATTATTACCAATGATGATGATTTGATTATTATGCCTAATGAAGATGAAATTTTAAATTTCTTAATAGCATGAGCATAGATTATGTTGCTGGTCCGGAGGGTTTCACTACACAATTTTTTCAAAATTTTTGGTTTATTATTAAAAATGATTTGATTATGGGTGTGGTTGACTTTTTAATGGTAATTCTTTTCTTAGATATTTTTTAGCACTTCTATTACTCAAATACCTAAGAAAGATAATCTGAACTATTGGAGTGATTTTAGACCTATTAGTCTATGCACCTTCTTCAATAAGCTGATTTCAAAAATTCTTGCCAACAGGCTTAGTCCTTTACTTCATAAGATATCTCTCTCAACCAAATTGGTTTTGTTAAAGGTAGATCTATTTCTGATAACATTTTACATGCCCAAGAATTAATTCATGACTTAGATGCTAAGACTAGAGGTGGAAACATTCTTTTTAAATTATATATTACCAAAGATTTTGATAATATCTCTTGGCATTTCCTTTTCCATAATTTGAATTTATTTGGGTTTTTTGATAAATTTACTTTTATTATTAATAATTGTATTAATAATGTTTGGTTTATTTTGTTTAATGGGGAAGCTTTGGACTTCTTTCCTTCTTCCCATGGCTTAAGACAAGGGGTCCTATTCTTTACTTTATTTATTATTTGTTTGAGTACTTATCTAGAGCATCAATGAGTTATTTTTAAACAATCCTAGTACTTATAACCCTTGGTGGTCTTCCTATTTCCCACTTAAGCTTTGTAAATTATTTCATTATTTTTGCAATGCTTCTATTCAACATATCAAGAACCTCAAGATTTTTTTAAATAAATTTGGTAAAGAAAGTGGTGTTTTTATCAATGATAACCAAAGCTATTCTATTATTTCTTCAAGTATCTCTACTGATAAAATCAATCAAATTTGGCATATCACTAATTTTAAACATCAACACTTACCTCTTAAGTAATTGCCTACTCCTCTATTTAATGGTCCAAAATGATCTTATCTTTTTATGAGTTAATTCAAATACTTTTAAATAAAATTTTTGTTTGGGAATTCCATTTACTTTCCTTTGGTGGCGTGTGCTCACTATTCTTAAAGCACTATCAATTTATGCCCTTTTATTTGATTCAAACTATTATTCCCACTAATTCTACTCTTATTAAAATTGATCACTTGCTTAATAAATTAATTTGGGGATCCAATAATTATATTAAAAGAATGCATTGGACATCTTGGCATAAATGCTGTGGTCCTTTGAGTGAAGGTGGTCTTGGTTGCAAACTTATTCAGCATATGACGCCTTCTCTCATATGCTCTGGTGGAATTTTAGAAAGAATGATAGCCTTTGGGCTAATTTTATGTTGGAAAAATATTCCCAAGGTAAACACCTCTTATCTGTGCTTATAAAGCTGGTGACTCTCCGGTTTGGAAAATACATTGCTCCATTAAATGGGTTTTGAATCTTTAATATCTTGGGTGACCCTCTTATCTTTCTTAATATCTTCTTCTTTGGCAATACATCTATTCACTCCCTTTTATCTATACACTCTATTGTTTCTATCAAAGTTAAATTTTTTTTGCTTAATAATAGCTGGAATGAAAATAAACATGAGAACTACATTCATATTTCTATTTTTGGCAAGTTTTGCAACATCACTATCTTTTCTAATAAACTTGATCAAATTCTTTTCAAGCTCTCTTACAATGGTGATTTTGTTCTTAAAGAGGTTTGGAATTTTATTAGAAATAAACAAAACCCTTCTAATGTTTTCATTAAACTTTGGAACAATATCATTCCCATTTCTTATTCTATTTTAGGTTGGAGGATTTTGAAAAACTTCATTCTTATAGATTCCTTTCTCTTGCTTAAATTGTTTTATTTACCTTCCAAGTGCTATTGTTGCTTTCATATTGAAAATGTTAATCATGTTTTTGTCAATGGTGATACTGCTTCCAAACTTTAGATATGGTATGATGATTTATTTAACACTAACTATTTTTAGGGCTCTCTTGCTTGAAGTTTGTTTCCATAAAACTGTGAAAGGTCATATTAAAGTTTTAATTTCCATTACCCTTATTTGGTTCATTTGGATGGATAGAAATGATGCTAAATATCGAGGCATCCCTATGAAACATAGAAGGATCCTTGCTATAACCCTCAACTCTAAACCCTAAACCTTAACCCTAAACCCTAAAATCCTAAACACTAAAACCCTAAAATAATAAACACTAAAACCCTAAACCTTAAACACTAAACCCTAAAAACTAAAACCCATACAGCAATACGTAACTGAACGTCTTAAAAATAAAATAAAAATAAAACTAAACAAAAAAATAAATCTAGACTGAAAAATAAACTAAAATAAATAAACCTAAAATAAATATATAAACTAAATAATAATAAAAATAAACCTAAAGAAAAATAAAAAATAAAATAAACTAAAACAAATAAAAAATAAACTAAATAAACCTAAACCTACTTGATTTACTTAATTTTAAAATAATTATTAAAAAATAACTAAACCCTAAACCCTAAACCTAAACTAAACCCAAACTAAACACCCCAAACCCTAAATCCTAAAACCAGCTGAACCCTAAATCCTGTAAACCACCTCAGGCCCTAAATCAACCCACTGACCAACCTGACTGACACTAAACTGAGCCAAACCCTAACTGAGCCATAGGCCCTAAAACCACAGGCTTTAACACAAACCCTAATCAATAACTTGCCTGAAACTATCACAGGCCACTATTAACCACTCAAACCTAAACAGGCCCACCCAACCCTCTGGGCCAAATCCTGGACCACTCTAGTCTGATAACACCTGGGCCCTGAGCCTGAGCCTAAAACTACCCACTGGGCCCCAACTATCCTCTGAGCCCTTAATCCTAAACTGATCACCCCACATTATAAACACCACCTGAGCCACTGACCCTACCAAAATAAACCTGGGCCCACCCTAACCAACTTAAAAACCTTAAATAAACCTAAATAAAATAAATAAATAAACTTCAATGTAAATAAAATAAAAACCTAAATTAAACTTAAACTTAAAAACAATATAAAATAAAATAAAAAAAATAAAAACTAAACTAAAATAAAATAAATAAAATCCTAAACTAAACAATAAAGAAAAATAAACTTAAAAATAAATTAAAAACAAAATAAAATAAAAATTAAACCTAAAATAAGCATTAATTAAGCCCAAAATAAAATAATATAAAAATTGAATAAACACTTAAACTTAGAAAATAAACCTAAAAGTAAATAAAAAATAAAACCTAAACCCTAAATTAAGAAAAGACCTAAACCTAAAAAAAATAAAATAAAATAAACCTCAACTAAACTAAAATAAATAAAGCCTAAACCTAAACCTAAACAAAATTAAATGAAATAAACTAAAAATAAACCTACACATAAACTAAAAATATAAAACCTAAAAATAAACCTAAAATAAAAACTTGAAACCTAAACCTAAAAAATAAAAAAAAACTAAACCTAAACCTAAAAATAAAAATAAAACTATCAAAAGAAAATAAAATAAAACTAAACTCAAAAATAAACTTAAACCTAAACCTAAACCTTAAAAATAAACTAAAATAAAAACCTAAATTAAAATAAATAAACCTAAAATAAATAAACTAAACTAAATAAAAATAAAAATGAACCTACCTAAAAATAAAAAATCAAATAAACTAAAATAAATAAAAAATAAGCTAAATAAACTTAAACCAATTCATATACTTAATTTAGAAAAAATAAATAAATAAAAGCCCTAAACCTTAAATAACCCCAAAACCTAAAACCCTAAACCCAAACCCTAAACCCTAAACCCTACCTAAACCCTAAAACTAAGCCTTAAACCCTAAACCAACCTAAAACCAGAAAAAAATAACCCTAAAACCTAAACTATCCCAACCCTACAAACCCACCTAAAGCTAAACACTAAAGCCTAAAAAACCTAAAAACTAAACCCTCTAAACCCTAACCCTATTGGGTGTTGGTAGATATGATGGTGGATATGGAGGTTATGGTTAGGAGGCATGGAGGTGGGGGATCCTTGGCGATGGATCTAGATGAGAGGGGTGGATATGGAGGTGTGGTGGTTATGGAGGCTGAGCGGAGGCTACAACCATGGTGGTGGAGGATAGATCATGGATATGATGGAAATCCACTTAGAGTTTCTAATGGAACTAAAGAAAATGAAAACGATCGATCTATGCTTTACATGAAAGATTTGGTTTAATTGTAATTTATTATCTATGCTCATATAAAAAACTTAGTATCTGAGTTAAAAAATATTGAATCTGCTCTTTGCTTAAACCTAAACCCTAAACTCCCTAAAACTTAAACCTAAAACCCTTGACTAAACCTAAACCCCTAAACTAACCTAAACTAAAAAAACTAAAACTAGCCATAAACCCTAGGCCACTGACCATAAAACCCTAAAATAACTAAAGCCCAGCCACTAAACCTAAACCATAGGCCACTAAACCACAAACCTAAACCCTGACCTTAACCTAAACATAAACCACAAAACCCTAAACTAAGTAACCCTGACCAAACTAAAACACTAAATCCAAAACTAAAAACATAAAATTAAATAAACTTGTAAAATAAATAAATAAGAACAAGGCTATAAAACAAAATAAATAAAATAAAACTTAAACCTAAAAACTTACCTAAAAATAAAATAAATAAATTAAATAAAATAAAAAACCTAAATTAAACTAAAAATAAAATAAACCTAAAATAAAAAATAAAAAAAAACTATAATTAGATAAAATAAACCTAAAATAAAATAAAATAAAACTAAATAAAAATTAACCTAAAATAAAAAAATAATTAAAAATAAAACTAAACCTAAAAACATAAACCTAAATTAAAAAAATAAATAAACAAAATAAAATAAACTAAAATAAATAAACTTAAACTAAACTAAAATAAACTAAACTTAAACCTAAACTAAACTAAAATAAAATAAATTAAAATAAAATAAACTTAACCTAAACCTAAAACTAAAAAATAAAACCTAAAATAAACCTATAATAAAACCAAACCTAAAAAAAATATAATAAAATTGAAACCTAAACTTGAAAAATAAAATAAAAAAATAAAATAAACCAAAATAAATAAACTTAAAATAAATAAACATAAAATAAATAAATCTAAAATAAATAAACTAAACTAAATAAAACTAAAAATAAACCTAAATAAAAATAAATAATAAAATAAACTAAAATAAATAAAAAAATAAAATGAATAAACTAAATAAAGCTAAACCTACCAACTTACTTAATTTAAGAAAAAAATAAATAAAACCCTAAACCACAATAAACAACCCTAAACCTAAACCCTAAACCACAAACTCTAAACCTAACCTACCTAAACCCAACCCACCAAACTAAAAATCACTAAATCTTCCCTAACCCTAAATGGGCCCTACTCCCTGATCCTAACCTAATAATACACTATCTAACTTATCTTAAACCACAGACCTAGCCATGAGCCAAAACTGAGCCTAAACTAGGCCTGGGTAAAACTACCCAGGCCCTACTATCACTCTGGGCTCTGACTGGGCTACCCTCCTAAACTCTAAACCACTGACTACTGGGCCACTGAGGCTGGGCTAACTACCACACTCTACACCCTGGGCCCTCCCTCTCTACTACCTCAGCCCTAATCCTGGGCAAACTACCAAAACCCAAACCTTAACTAAACATTAAACCCAAAAATTGTAAACTCTAAAAACACTAAACTAAACCCCACCTTAAACCCAATCACTAAGCCCCTAAACCCTAACCAAAACCAAGGTAACTAAATAAATAAAAGTAAACCTAAACCCTAAAATAAACTAAGCCTAAACCTAAACACTAAGAATGGCCCACTAGAAACATCACTGCAACGGGCTGAGATCTAGCATTGGAGGCAAAGGTTGAGGCAGCGATTATCATAGTGGTGGCGGGGGATGTGGAGGTGCTAGTGGATATGGAGGTGGAAGCTATGGAGGCAGGAGGAGTGAGAGAGGTTACAATGGTGGTGTGGAGGAGGAGATCAGGGATATGATGGATCCTAGAGAGGGGTGGTTTTGATAAACCTAAATTGAAGAATGACCAATCCGATCTAACTATGGAACATTATCTTTTTACATAGATGATTCTAGTAATCTGAGTTTTCTCTATGCTTGCACATCTTTATCTATGTCATAGCTTGTGTCTTAAAACTGGTTACTTGGTTGATGAAATCAAAAGAGCAAATATTGAATGAATTTGTTCTATGTTAAAAAAAAACTATAAACCCTAAACTAAAACATAAACCCTTAACCTAATACCTAAACTCTAAACCTAAACCCTAAACTAAAACATAAACCCTAACCTAATACTAAAAAACCCTAAACTCTAAGCCCAACTAAACCTAAACAAAAAAAATAAACCCAAAACCTAAAACCTAAACCTAAACCTAAACAACAACAACAACAACAACAACTAATCCCACTATAAACTATGAATCCTTCATCTCCATTGTGTCAAATAAATTCTCATTTAAATACTAGATCATATACATCAAAAGTCTAGGTCTACCTCTACCCTTAACATAAGGTAAATCTATGCATCTACTCTCTAATTGAACCATGGACGAAGGCTTTATGTAACCATCAGGTGACTCTCCTAATCTTATAACCATTGGAGACTAAATTTTTCCCATACTCATTTTGCATTCTATCTCTAAGAGTAAAAATCATCCACTTGAGCATCCTCATCTCGTAATAACTTAGTCTTATTCTTCTCTTTTAGGAACATTCTACCATAAGTCATTGCAAGTCTTACCACCATCTTAAAATTTTTCCTTAAGTTTAAGTGAACTATCACATAATAGGCGGATGCATTCCTCTACTTCAACCATCCAACTTGAATTCTACTAATAACATCTCCATCTATTTCACCATCATTTTGAACAATAGAGCCTAAATATAATCACACTCTTATTAATGACTTAATCACCTAAAGTCACAACAATCACTAAAACTACAACTAAAATTACACTCTATATATTCAGTTTAGATATACTTAAATGAAAACCTAGACTTTAAAGTTGACCTCCATAATTTAAGTTTTGTTGGACTCCCTCTAGTCTTATCAACAAGAAGAATGTTCAGAAAGCATACAGGTACACTTGTAAATGCCTAAGAACATCCATAACTAAAGTAAAGTTAAGGGCTTAATGTTGATCCTGTAATCCAACAAATAGGAAAATATTTTGTCAATCCTCCTTGTTTGGACACAAGTACAGTATACATATACTTGATGACTTGAATATAATATTAACTCCATTCGTTCTACAACTCTCCAAAAAACATCTTGAGACTTTATCATAAACTTTCTAAATCAATAAATATCATATGTTGATCCTTCTTACTTTCTGTGCTTCTCCATCAAACCTCTTAACAAATGTATAACATCCATAGTAGATCTACACGGCATGAAATAAATTGTAGAAACTTGATCACATCATAAACTCAATTACTCTCTCCCATAATTTTAAATAACATTAACTTAATTCCTCATAATTTGCACACTCTTGTGCATCACCTTTATTCTTAAATATAGGAACCAACAAACTCTTTCTCCACTCCTGCATCTTTAGTCTTTAAAATAACATTAAAAGATTTGTAAGAAATTTCTTGATCTCCTAAACATTTCCACACATCATTAGAATATTATCCGTCTACTACTTTCCACATTTCATTTTCTTTTAAAGCTTCACTAACTTCAGTTACTAATACAACGATAAAATGAAATTCTCTATTTTATTTAGGTATTAAGGTTTCTAAAATTAATCATTACAGATCCATTGAAAAGTTTAAAATACCTCATCCACCTATTTTCAATATCTTTTCTAAAGCACTTTATTATTTTCATCCTTAATAACCCTCTATGAACTATGTCTTTACTTCTCCTATCTCTCTTTATTTGGCTAACTTATACATAATCTTTTTTACCTTCTTTGGTATCTAATCTATGTATAAATCATTAAAATAAATTTTTGCATCATATATTGCTTTCTTAGAATCTCTACAAGCCACTTTATATCTTTCCTAACTCTCTATTTTACATCTAAACCAAGTTTTATAACAATGCTTCTTAATCTTTTCTTACTCCTCCACCAAACTATTCTTATTAAAAGAAGCTTTCCTGATTCTCAAACATCTTTGTAACCCTAAACCCTAAAAATGTAAACCCTAAACTCTAAAACCCTACCAAAGCCTAAACCTTTGGGCCTAAAACCACTAAACCTAAACCCAAAAATCCCAACCTAAAAAACCCCAACCTAAACCCCAAACCCAAACCCTCTACCCACTAACCTAAACCTAACCCAAAACCCTAAACCCTAAAACCTAAACTAAACCTAAAACTAAATACCTAAAAATAAAAACATAAACCTAAATTAAATAAAAATAAAATAAAGTTAAACTAAAACCTAAACCTAAAGTAAGAACTAACATTAAATAAAATGAAAAATAAATAAATAAAAAAACTAAACTAAAAAAAAAATAAAATAAACCTAAAACCAAAAAAAAAAATAAACATAAAATAAAATAAAATAAACATAAAAATAAAACCTAAATAAAATGTAAAAAATTAAAATAAAATAAAAATAAAACTAAAATAAAAAATAAACCTAAACCTAAACCTAAAAGAAAATTAAATAAAACCTAAAATAAATAAACTAAACTAAATAAAATAAAATAAACCTAAAATAAACTAAAATAAAAAATAAATTAAATACATTAAATAAACTAAACCTACCAGTTGCTTAATTTCAAAATTAAGAGAATAAAGAGAAAAAAACTTTAAACCCACCCTAAAAAACCTAAAAACCCTAATCATAAATCCTAAATCCTAAATCATACCCTACTAAACTTCAACTACTACCTAAACCTACAACCCTACTACCAAATGTTAAACCTAAAACCCTACTACCCTAAAACTTGCACAACTACACCTCCTAGGCCTAAACCAAACCATACCATAACATACCTAAACTAAACCATAAAACCTAACTCTACCTACCATTAAACCTAAACTAATATTACCCAACCTAAAACCAAAAACTAAAACCATAAACCTAAATCATAAACCTAAATCCTAATATAACCTAAATGGAACCTTAAACCTTGAAACCTAAACCTAAACTCTAAACCTAAACCCTATATCCAAACCTTAAACTAAACCCTAAACCCAAACACAAACCTAAAACCCCTACCTTAAACTAAACCATAAAAACCCCAAACCTTAAACCCTAATCCTAAACTCTAAACCTTAACACTAATTCCCAATGATTTCGGTTTGGATTTCTCGCCCTAATATGTAAATTCATTTCGTTACCCATCAATTCATTTTTATTGTCGGTGCTTTATTTGGTCGGTCATTGCAAATTGATCAGGCAATGGCTACGAAGTATCATCCTTCAGTTGTTAGAATCTTTATTGAATTGGACATTACCAAGAAACACCCTAAAGAGATGTAGTTAGGATCTATAAATTATTATTACATGTAAAGAATTAAATTTGAAAATTTCCCATCTTTTTTTATCACAAAATCCACTAGCATGATAATTCAAATATCATTCTTCATCCCCACCTAAAAAAATCTCTATTAAGGAAACTTCTTCTCCTAAACCCAGGCCAACACTATTAAATATAAAAAAACAACTTTGGAAAAAATGATTCTTTGAATGTTCCTAATAAGGCTGATTTACCTTCACTTCTTTTGAGCAATTGAAGGCTTCTAATATGAACAATAATAACTTTTCTAAACTTTCAAATCAGGATTTTGTTTCCTCTAATTTGATCCTTGCATCCTTGCTGGCTTTGATAGATAAAAATGAAGCTTTAATGGAGAACAAGAAAATGATTTAGCTTCTAAAAAAGATTTGATGTTATCTAATAATTTGGCTAATGTTGAAGAAGGGTTTGGTGTTCCTACTTTCTTTTTTAATAAATCAATTTTTGCTCCCTCCCTTATTATTTCCAAAGCTCATTTATCTTTAATAAATTCTATTATCTTGGAAGAAGAAGAATTCACTTCTCATCAGGAGATTTCTCCTAAATCTGTGACTAATGTTGCTAAATCTTTTTTGGGTGATGCTTCAAAGGGCAAAGAAAATGGCCTCCAAACTTTCTATTTAAAAAAGAAAAAAAAATGTTAAAAATTCTCCTACCAAATTGCTAAGAAACACTAGAGAGAGCTATTGTGGCCTCCCTCTCTTCTCTCAATTAACTTTTATTCCCCCTCACCCCACCCTTCCTTTTCTTTATGTTTAATTTTTTAGTTTTGAATGTTAGAGGGATTTGTACCCTCTCTATTTGTAACCATTATTAGAAATCTTTATTGTATCAATAATATTTTTTACTTATTATTTCTGAGCCACTTATTCATGCTAATAAAATTAACCAAGTTGCTATGATTGGTTTCAATAAATTTTCTCTAATGTTAGCAATAAGATTTGGTGTTTTGGATTAACTTTGTAGACGTTTCTATTCTTGATGATTTTCATCAAGTTGTCAATGTTCAAATCTCTTATGGTGATTATTGTGTTTTGGGCTCTTTGTTTATGCATCTTGTAATAGATCAGTAGAAATCTTCTTTGGGATAACTTGACTAATTTTTCCACCTCTGTCAATAAACCTTGGTTTGTTGGTGGTGATTTCAAGATGTGGTGGTTGCTCTCCTAATATTCATTCCATGGAAGATTTTTCCATTATGATCCTTTATTGTAATTTGAATAATATTGGATTTAAGGGATCTAATTATACTTGGCAAAACTCTAGACTTTCGCAAAGGTTAGACCGAATGATTTTTAATACTCATTGGTTCACTCAATGGCTATTACTTCCATAGATCATTTAAGTAGAACCTTGTCTGATAATGCTCCTCTTTTGGTTTTTTATTAAAAATAATTCTAATAGATTAAAAAATTTCTCTCCTTTCAGATTTCAGAACATGTGGATTCAACATATTAATGTTGACCTCACTTTGGAGTGAGTTCTCAACCTCCTCTTCTTAGACCTAGGGATCTTCTAGACACTAAGACTTCCTTAATCATAAGACACTTCTAGTTATTAGATGAACACTTAACCTAAACCTAGAGACTTAGAAGGGTTAATCATAGGATTAGGCTATGCCTTAGGGATTAAGGAGACTCACCTACTCTATAGCCTAAATTTGACCTGTGTTCAACTAATCAAACCAAACCTCAAATTCAATTCAAATATAAAATACAAATCCAAATCTAAATCAAATGATAAGCCATGATCGGATCCAAAATCAAAATCCTTCCTAAGCCCTATGATTTATCTTATGGACTAGCCTTAGCCAAATCCAAATCAATCCAAATTCAATTGATTTTCTCAAAGATAAATTCAACCCTTCAAACAATTTATCAAATTCAAACTCAAACTCAACTTCAAATCATGATCCAAACCTAAATCCAAATAAAATCAAATCCAAATCCAAACCCTTAAGCGAATTGCATGGACTTAGCCAAGTTCTACCTAAAATCAATCAATCCTTCAATCCTCATTCCAAGTTCTACCTAAACTCATAATAAAAACAATCAAGTAAATCATTTATATTAGAATTCAAAATCAAATGCAATTTTAGTCAAGTTTAAGCCTAAATTAAATTAAATCATGATTTGAATGTTAAGTCACTAATATATAAAAAAAGAAAATGGTAACAACAAATAAAAAATTATAATTTAACATACACAATCCATTTCAAATCTAAAATGAACTATAGAGAGAGAGAGAGAGAGAGAGAGAGAGAGAGAGAGAGAGATTAAACCAATTCTAAACTTCAAATGAAATTTATTCAGAATTAAATCAAAATAAAAACTAAAAATAAATGTTATATATATATATATATTATTAATCATTAAATTAAAATAATTAATTTATCAAATTATGAATCCATATTATCAATAATTATAAATCATAATTAAAATTATCTTATTTTATACATATAACTTATAAATTATCATTCAATTATTTACTAAAGTTATTAAAATTATGTAAAACTTTAAAATCATTTATTTTAAAAAAATCGTTTCACCAAGTTTAAAAAAAAAGTGAAAAGACAAAACTATTAAATGACCTATGCTTGCTAGTTTATTTGATCTGACAATGCATAAAAAAATGTAAAAAAGAAAGAAATAATAAGAGGGAATGTTGAGAAGTTGAGGCATGTAGGACAAAGTTGACATCTCTCTCTCTCTCTCTCTCACAGAAAACATGATACACACTAAAAAAAAAAATGAGGCCCCATCTTTTTCATCTCCCTTAGCCAAGAGAAGCTAAAGCCCTCATTCTTGTTTTCACTTGAGAGTGCCTCTCCCATCCCATCCAGCCTCTAAAAAATAAAAAAATCTCTCGAGCACCTCTCCTCCACAAAAGCAAAATGAACCTCCCACATGTCCATCTCTTCCTCTCAACCAAGCTGGCCTAGTTGACCCAAGTGCATCCATGCCTCCCTCTTCCTCCAACAGTGACCTCTTTCCTCACTTGCTCCAAAACGAGACACATAGTAGCATGCAATGTTTGATCGAGACTTCCTTGATCCCACTAGCTCATAACCGCTACCTAAAAAAAGCACATGAGACATCCTATGAATTTTCTATTGATCGATCAAACTGCATTCTGATAAGAAAGCCACCAAGGAACTCTCCCTATGCCTCCATGCTCTTTCATAAAGACCATGACTTTCTATCCCTAAGCATCATCTCATTTCACATCTCCCATTGCATTGTTGGGAGAAGAACCCCTTCAAGGTCTCAGTAGATGGTTGGATTTAGTGTGAAGAAAGAATCTACCTAAAATTGTCAAGGCTATGATATGGTCCTCCACAGCTCCGCTGAGGTCTTGAGGATATCAGATTGAAGAAGATCCAAAGGATCATAGATGACATGATTGCTATCATGTCGAAGGCCCATGGCATCAGACTCATGGCTCCATAAACTATTATTCCTTTGAGAGAAATGAGCTGAGTGGACATGGAATATGTGTAAGTATTGATGAAGAATAGTATGCTAAGGATTTATTTTCCCTGAAAGCCATCCTCAATGATCTGTACAGAAATTCCAAATCTAATGCAAAAGAGGAGCTTTGAGGGTTCTTTAATGATCCATATGGTATGCTCATTTCAGAAGCTTTTAAACCTATTATTTTCAATGCCCTAACATTATCATATATATATAATGGTGGAGATTATTATTCTTGAAGACACAAAGGAATACATTAGCTATGCTCCTAAGAGTAAAATCAAGCACAAGACCATCAAATTTTGATCTAGGTAAAAAATTAATCCAAAGCTTGAAGAAGGGAAGAAAAATAATTTTGTTCTTTGAAAGATGTTTGAGCATTGATGGATTTAGAGCTATGGTAGAGTGGCATCTATAGGTGAAGGTTACAGGTGATGATCATTTTGGTTAACCTACCAAAATTGCCGCTTCGATGGATGGCTCGTGATATTATAAAATGAGTTTGATCATTTTATGGGACTATATATGTGGATAAGATTATTTTTGAGAACATTCAAAAAAGTCAAGAATCATTTTCCTATTCAATAATGCCCAAATATGTCTATGAGCAAGTGAGGAGGAAGCAAACCATAGGAGCAAAAAAAAAGAATGCTAATAAGTATTGATGACCCAACAAAAAAAGTATTTCCAAATGAAGCCACTTAAAAATCCACTATTATTATATGTATAATTCAAAAAAATGCTTAGAAAGCTTTAATCTCATGTTTATGTGTTAATGTAGAATCATTAATCCAACCTTAGAGCCCATGCACTTTACTTTTAATACTTTTTGAGAGTTAGAGAAAAAGAAAAAGACTATTCATTTTATTTAAGTGAATATTTTGATTATGAATGGATAATGATTTGATTCCAATCAAGCCATGATTAACTCATCTCATTTGATCTTTGAGAATGATCATGATTAATCCAATAATTTATTTGTTATTAAATTCAATCAAAAAAAAGGAGTTAATGCTTTATAATAAAAAAGAAAGAAATAATATGTGATCAAACAAAAAATCCAAAAAGTAAAAAATTAAATTGTTATAAATTTAAGTAAAACTTAGTATAAAAAAATTAACTAAACCAATAGCATTATAAATATTATAATCAAATATAAAAGTTGTTAAACATAATTTATGAAAGTCCTTATAAAAATCAACTCAATCTCTAATTTTTTATATGTTGATCTAAAAGTCAAAAGAAAATTTAGTTATGAGACATATCTTAATTATAATTAATTTAACATTAATACAATTGACAAGCTTTATTTGATTAGTTATTCATATAAAATATTGAGGAAATGATTGATTTCTTTTTATGTTTCTCTAATTTATTTCATTTGATTTATGAATATCATCTTGCAAAATTAATTAAATTATTTGGAGGATAATTAATCAATTTTAATTAAGTAAGAGAAATCACTATTAATTAATGATTTTATTAATCAAATTAAAATCAATCATATTATTTCATTAATTAATTCATGTGTAGATCTTTAGGTGTTTAGCCTAGAAAGTTAATAAATTATGATTTAACATATGTGTTAAAATCATAAAAGTAATTAATTTGTTAATCAATTAATCAATAATTGTAGAATGATAACTTTTCATTTCATAATAAATTATTTTGATACATAAAATAATTCATGATTATTTAATAAATTACTTTTCAAGATATGTAAGGGTTAATCTAGTAAATTTAATGCATATTACAACATAATTAATCTATAAACCCACTTAATTACATTTAAGAAACTAAATTAATTCACAAACATGAGAATGTGTTAATCAAAAATTTTCAAAATTCATTAAATCAAATGTAAAAATAAAATTTAAAATGACATAAGATACTTTGGTTTGATTTCATGTTTGTATATGTATCATTGTATTCAAGAATTATATCTTAATTGAACAAAATCATGGATTATGTTAGTTATTCCTCAATCTAGTTAATAATGGTATGTCATTTGATTCATTACACTTGTATGTGTGCATTTAGCTAATGAATGAAAATCTCCTTTTTAACTTTAGCTCACATGTATAAGTAATTCAATTGAAAGAAATACAACTTTTGCATGATTTTCCATTCTTGTAGTCATTTGTACATTCATGTGTATTCAAGAATAGTGGGTATATCTAATCTGACATTCGGGATGTGATACTTTAAGTAGCCCCAAGAGGTCTTTACCTCAATTCCCAAGTTTAACAATGGCAAAGTATCCGCTTAAAACATTGATACACTTGTATGTGCATTTAGCTAATGAGTTAAGATCTCCTTTTCTACAAATATACACATCTACATTCATCATCTAAGTGTGCTAAAACTTATTGTATGTGTACATATTTAAGATTAATATCATATGCATGTCACATGTGATGGAAAGGAATGATTGAACATATGTCATGTGATAGTAATTCAATTGAATTAATCTTAAGATGCCTTTCATATTAAATAAGATTATTTTAAGTGAGCCTAAACTTAGATTAAGTTAAAATTTATAAGCCATTCACTAAAGAGAGCTAAATCAAATTTACATGCTTTAGAAAGTGGCTTAAGGTAGGGATGAAAGAGGGCAATTCTTTCCTTCACTTTATAACACTTAGTTGCTAAGTGTAATAAAATGAAACAAAAGAAAACACAAATTAAAATTCTCAAATCAATTAAATAACTTCAAGTGAGACCAACCCTTCATGTTAAATTAAATCTTTCTAAACTTAGAGAACTACAACTCTAATGCCTAAAGAAGACACAAGCCTTAACACACACATTAGAATTAAGTCACTACTTCTAGCTTTATGTTAGGGTTTGGTATGATGTATATTTTAGTTTGATGTATTATTGTAGACCTGATGTTAGGTGTATGCCTCAGACTGGATGGTAGGCCATGATTAGCCTAATGTTTTTGTAGGGATTATGTTTAATGGGCGCTTAAAAATAAATACAAATGCACTTTTGAAGGTTGTGTAGCCCCTAAGCATAATCCAAGTTAGGATATGTGGGCTTGGTTACCCATGTGTGGTGCTAAGTCTAAATTATGACATAACTGCTTGGGATTGTATGTATGTTTAACTAACCTTTGGTGTGTAGTTAGATTTACTTTTCCTATTCTTAATGTAATTTTGCAATTAGAATTAGATTAGTGCTATGGGGATAAGGATGAGCATTGGCTAGAAGGCTTTATCTTGGGAGGCCATGTGATGCCTTTGAAGTGGACCAAATTAAATCAAAGGAAAGAAATGAAGACTTGAAGAAAGAAGACCCCATAGATTCATTCATTATAAATTATAATTATTATTTTGTAATTTTGGGTTGTATAAAGGTAGAGCCTACCCATCTTTTTTTTCTGGTTGTACATGGTACCCACCATATCCCTTTTTATTCATGATAGTTAAAGAAATTGGTTCATGATTTACTTAGATGTGTACTAGAAATGCAATGCTTTTCTTAATTTCTTAAATGATTGATGTTTGAATGTGTGGCTTGATGTGATTAGGCTCTTAGAGAAAAATAAATCTTTTATCCAACTACAACACATAACTAATTTTAAATAATTCATAACCTCACATAAAGCCTAGGCATTAAATCAAGATAATTAAAAGATTTAGAACCCCTTAGAATGTTGTATGTCATCACATGTATGCATACTTTACTCTTACTAAGAGAGGGTTTCCATCCTTGCACGATAGGGAAGGCTCCTTGAGGGCCTCTCGTGGTGGAAAACACCAATTTCCCATTTATTTAGCCAATAATCTAACTTCATCATGCATATAGGCATACCAAATCCCAAAACCTTTGTCAAAATGAATTGTCCAAATCAAATAAAATTTGAAAAGATTTGCATTTATAGATTAAGTCATTACTCATACCACTCATGCCCTAGTCTTTTACGGAGTGGGTGTAAGGAATTTTGTGTCTTTCTAAATTAATAATAGCCCAACTATCTTTCAAATGCATAAGACTTGCCTACATGGTTTTAAAATCATAAGAGGAGTTAGTTGGCGGCCACTCTAGGCGGTTATAAGCCTAGCAGTCGACTGGTTTATTCTCTTTTGTAGAGGTAAACCTTATGCCCATTTTTTTAGACTTAGGTCATTCTTTGGCTCATGCCAAAGCTCCCTAGATATAGGGTCTGAGGTTGATTTCCTTTAAGCTACTAGCATAAATCCTCAACTCTAGCATTTCCACAACTTTGTGTTGTTGGATTATAAGTCCTAGCTTTCTAATAAAATGTCAACTTCAATAAAATTAATCTCTTCAACTTCAAACATATAAAATCCAACCATAGGATAGATTGGAATGCTCACTAGGCTTCCTAGTATCATGAGCATTTCCTACTCATTCCCTTTGGCTTCAATAAGTCTTCTCCTTGAACAATCCCATTTAATTTTTAATACAAACAATCCTTTCATAGCCTAGCCTTGAAATCTTGGAGACCTTAATTTCTACTTTAAGAGATTCTAAGGAATTCACATTTTAGATGTAATTAACTATGGGGCTTGCCTCCATAGGAACTTAATGAACCCTTTAAAATAAACCCTACTTTACTTTTTCCATGTAAAGTAGGGGAAAGATCTCTGTATATTTGAAAACCCATCATGCCTTAGAGTCCTTAATAAGTGATTAGTCTATTATAGGGTGATGATTTCTATCGAGATAGTGTATCATTCTTTAATTTCATACTAGATCACTTCAATAAGTACCCTAAGATCTGTGGTGTCTGATCTCAAAAAATAAACACCACAATTAATTTTTTAATGTTGTTGCTAATAATTAGAAAGCTCCTTTACATCCTGATAATTCATTAGGGATGAATAGACTCGGTTTAAACTAAAATGACTTAAACAAAATCTAGTTTGGTGGAACAAGCATTATTTTAAAAATCTTTTTGCTAATATGAAGGATATGGAAAATTTTGTTTATGATCTTGAAGTATATATTATGAAGAAACCTTCCAAGATTATGAACTTGAATGAGGTAAGGATAAACTTGTTAATTTTCAAAATATGGAAGAAACTTATTAGCAACAAAAGCTCTAGTAAACATATTACGATGGTGATAGAATACTAGGTATTTACATGCTTTAGTTAATAAAAAGAGAGCTTTAAAAATATTTAGAAAATTAAAAATGATAATGGAGAATGGATTATAGAGAATAATGATATTAAGGATTCAGTTATTAATTATTTTAGAAATATGCTTAATAAGAGTTGCTCTTATGAAGCTATTTCTAAATCGACTTGATTCCTTCTATTATTACTAATGATGACAATGCTTTGTTTACTATTTTAAATGAAGATGAAAATTTTAAAGTTCTTAATAGCATGAAGATATATTCTATTGCTAGAGAGGGTTTCACTAGTCAATTTTTCAAAATATTGGTTTATTATTAAAATGATTTGATTGATGTTGGTTGATTTCTTTAATGGTAATCCTTTTCCTAGATATTTTTTAGCACTTCTATTATTCTCATACCTAAGAAAAATAATACTATTGGAGTGAGTTTAGACCATCGCCTTTGCACCTTCTGTAATAAGCTAATTTCCAAAATTATTGCCAATAGGCTTAGTCCTCTTCTTCATAAGATCTCTCTCAACCAAACTAGTTTTGCTAGAGGTAAATCTATTTCTTATAATATTTTACTTGCCCAAGAATTAATTCATGATTTAAATGCTAGGAATAGTGGAGGAAACATTCTTTTCAAATTAGATATTACCAAAGCTTTTGATAATATCTCTTGAGATTTCCTTTTTCACATTATGAATTTATTTGGGTTTTCTGATAAATTTATTTTTCCTATTAAAAATTGTATTAATAATGCCCGATTTTCTATTTTGCTTAATGGGGAAGCTTTGGGTTTCTTTTCTTCCTCCCATGGCTTAAGATAAGGGGATCCTTTATTTTCTACTTTATTTATCATTGTTGTTGAATACTTACTAGAGCATCAATGATTTATTCTTAAATAATCCTAGTATGTATTAGAGAACTCTTGGTGGTTTTCCTTTCCCATTTAAGCTTTTGGATGATTTCATTATTTTTGCAATGCTTCTATTCATCATATCAAGAATCTTAAAAATCTTTTAAATACATTTCATAGAGAAAGTGGTCTTACTATCAATGATAACAAAAGTTATTTCAATTACTTCTTCCAGTATCTCCAATAATAAAATCAATCACATACTATATAACTAATTTTAAACATCAACATTTACCTCTTAAGTACTTGGGTGCTCCTCTTTCAAAGGTCCAAAATGATCCCATCTTTTTGATGAGCTAATTCAAAAAATTTTAAATAAAATTTCTATTTGGGAATTCATTTACTCTCCTTTGGTGGTAGGCTCACAATTCTTAAAGCACTCTCAATTCAATGCCTCTGTATTTGATTCAAACTATTATTCCTACTAATTCTACTCTTATCAATCATCGCTTGCTTAATAAATTTTTTAGGGATCCAATAATTCTAAAAGAATGCATTGGAGGCATAAATGTTGTGGTCCTTTGGTGAAGTTGGTCTTGTTTGCAAACCTATTCATGAAGCTATTATTTTCTTCTCTCATAAGCTCTAGTGGAATTTTAGAAAGAATGATAGTTTGGGCTAAATTTATGATGGAAAAATACCGCCAATGTAGACACCTCTTATCTATGGTGGTTATAATGTTGGTGACTCCGTTTGATAATGGCTTTGCTCCATTAAATGGGTTGTTGAATGCTTAATATCTTGGGGTATTCATTTGGGCTCATCCTTCTTTAGCAAGACAATTGGATTGGCAATGGATCTATTGACTCCTTTATCTACACACTCTACTACTATCAAAGTTAACTCTTTTGGCTTAATAACAATTGGAATGAAAACAAACTTGAAAAATATATCATTATTTCTCTTTCTGATAACTTTAGAAACATCCCTATTTTTTCTAACAAACCGATCAAATTTTTTTTAAGCTCTCTTATAATGGTGAATTGTTCTTAAAGAGGTTTAGAATTTTATCGAGATAAGCAAAACCTCTAATGTTTTTATTAAACTTTGGAACAATATCATTCCCATTTCTTATTCGACTTTAGCTTGGATGATTTTGAATAACTTTATTCTTGTAGATTTCTTGCTCTGGAATAAAGGGTTTTATTTACCTTCTAAGTGCTATTGTTGCTTTCATATTGAAAATGTTAATCATTTTTTTATCAATGGTGCCATTGCTTCCAAATTATGGATATGGTATGATGATTTATTTAACACTAACTATTTTATGGTTTCCTTTCTTTATATCAACTTCTTGAAGCTTGTTTCCAAAAAACTATGAAAGGTCATATCAAAATCATAATTGGTATTACCTTTATTTGGTTCATTTGGATGGATAGAAATGATGCTAAATATCATGGTATTCCTATGAATCATAAAAGGATCTGGCTAGAACTAAAGAAAAAATTCATGCTTTGTTTAATGCTAATTTAATTAGCAACATCCATTTTAGAGGTTACAAATTTGTGGCTAAAAAATTAGGTCTCATTCTCATCATTTTCTTTCAATAAGGCTATTAGATATCCATTGGATCAAACCTAATGAGAACTTTATTAAAATCAATACTGATGGTTCAGTTTCACCTAATAAATATGGTTGTGGTGGTATTATTATGGATTCCAATGGTACTATCATTTTTGCTTTTGCTTATCTCCTCAAAGCATGTTCTATTATTCATGTTGAGCTTATGGCTATTAATAAAACTATTGATATATTTTGAACATAGGCCTTTTAATATTTGGATTGAAGTTGACACTCTTCTTTACTTGATTTGCTCACTTCTAATAAAATGGGGAATGCTGATTTATTTTATCTCCTTAATCACACTAAAACCCTCCTCTCAAGTTTGCTACAAAATTTCTATTCTTCGTGAAGGTAATGCTTGTGATTTTCTAGCCAATTTAGGTGTTGAATTAAATGAGCTCACTATATTAGATAATCAAAACTTACCTAAGCCGAGAGGCTTGGTTAATCTAGATAACTCGGACTACCTAACTGACTTTAACTTGTGGTTTTTTTTTTTGTTGGTCTTTAGCTATGGTGTTTTCTTTGAGCCTTTTATTGATTGCTTTTTTTGCTTTCATATTTGGATTGTTCTTGCTATTCTTCTTTAGGTCTTGGCTAACTTCATTTTCTATGAGTGCTACCTTGTTTGGTGGATGTTGCTATTTGTTTCTACTCTACCTATTGTCTTGGGTGGTGTTTATTTGAAGGATGTTGTTAGTCTTTTCATTTCTATCTTAGTGTTGGGCTTTTTATTGGTTACTACTTTCCATTCTATTTTGGCTCGATACCACTGATTATTGTTCCCTCGGCTTATGGTTTGAAGCTTGATGTTTTGTGGTTATTCCCTTCCTATTTTCTCTTGGTGGTGTTGTTCTCTTGGGTCTAAGGGACTTTATTTTGCTCTGTCACTTTCCTTTCCTCCCGGTTTATTTGGTGGGTTTGTGGTCCTCATAGTTTGCTTTGTTTGTCGTTGGGTGATTATCACAATTGTTTCTTGGTTATTTTTGGTGGCCTCCTATTGGGTTCTAGTTATGCTTGCTATCGATTTTCCCCTCTGAATGAGGTTTGCCTCATATCTAGGCTGGTTGCTTCCTTATTTGAGTTGGATCTTCTATGTGGTGAATGGTTGTGGCCTTGTTTGGTTGATTGGCTATATTGGTTGGCTAGGTTGGTTGACTGGTGGTTGGCTATTTTACCTCCATTGGTGGCGATCCGGGGTTGTTGGTGGTTATCTTTAGTTTGGATTTGGCTCAAGGCTATTTGTTGGCTATTGTATTTTCTTTTGTTGATTGGGCCTTGGTGATCGCTTTGTGTTTTGGTTTGGTTCTGTTGGTTATGTTTTCCACCTCATAATGGTCTTCCTCTCTACAACTACTTATCTTTTGCTTTTTTCTTATTTGGGTGGTAGCTTAGTGGTCTATTTTCTCAGCATAAATGCTATTTGTTGGTGAGCTAGGTGGTTTTATTGGTTTTTTGCTTTGTTGTCGGTGAGATCTTGTGGTTTTTTGTCTTTTCATTTTGGTTGTCATTGGGTTGGCTGGTTGGGTTGAAGTGTTGTTTTGTCTGGTCACTTGGTTTGGTGTCTTGATTTTATTTTGGTCTGGTATTATCTTTCTGGTGTATTTTTCTCCTTGTTTCCTAATATCTTGCTCTTGGTTTGTGGTGGTGGTTTCTTATTACATTGGCTATTTTTGGTGGTAGCCTTGTTGGATGCTTTGGTCTTTTTTTGTTTATCTGTCTTGGTGGAGGTGCAGCTCCCCCTTTTATCTTTTGCATGTTTGCTTGGGTTATCCTCACCGGATTGGATTGGTGGCTATTGGTGTTAGTCCCCTATTTAGGTATTGGTTTGCTATTGCTTTGGGGACAATCTTGGGATGGTTCTTTGGCATTGGGCTCTTTTGACTGTTGGTATCCTTGTTAATGATGCTTGCTCTTTTGGTATTTCTCCCTTTTGGTGTTGGCTTTGGTGGTTTTCTGTCAGATTGCTCGTCCTAATGGATGGCTATTGGTCCGCCTTACTGGTCTTGGTTGTTTTGGTGGCTTTGTGCTTGGATGTTTTGTTTGCTGTTTGGAAGACTTTGTAGCATTGGATGATGATCTGGATGACTACATGAGGTATGCTAGTTATGATGGCCTCGATGTTTCTATTTCTTGTTTTGGTTGGTAGCACTATATGTAATTGTAACCCTTCTTCTCAAGTTTGGATGCTTACACACATTGTTGCTCCTTGAGATGATTGTGAGCCGAGCCTTTTCTTTACTTTGCTCTTTCTCTTTATGCCTACTTAATTGTACTCATCCTTTCCTTAGAATGTTGTAAATTTCTTTATAGGTTGGCCTAGTTTGATTTTGTCATTATCAAAGAAATCAAGTGGATTTTGCTATTGCTCATATGGATCTTCTGTTGTTGATTTGGTTTTTCTTTTTCTCTTTATTTAATATTGTAATAGTTTGGGATTCATCTCTTTAGGTTTTATTATAGCTTTTGAGCATTAGTTTAGAGATTTATCTCCTTTAAAGGCTTTGTACCTTATTTTTGGCAATAAAATTCTAATTTTCCAAAACCCTAAACCCTAAACTAAAACTAAACCCAAAACCTAAAACCAAAACCATAAACCATAAACCTAAGAACCTAAACCCTAAAGACTAAACCCTAACTAAAACCTAAACCTAAACCTAAACCAAGCTAAAACCCTAAACCATAAACCCTAAATTCTAAACCCTAAAACCTAAACCTAAATAAAATAAAATAAAATAAAAACCTAAACTAAAACCTAAATCCTAAACCTAAAACCTAAACCCTAAACACAATCCTAAACCTAAACCCTAAAACTCTAAACCCTAAACCCTAAACCTAAACCTAAACCCTAAACCCTAAACCCTAAACCTAAACCCTAAACTCTAAACCTAAACCTAAACCTAAACCAAAACCTAAAACCTAAACCCTAAATAACCCTAAACCCTAAACCCTAAACCTAAACCCTAAAAACTTAAAAACCTAAAAACCTAAAAACCTAAACATAAACTAAATAAAACCTAAAAATAAAATAGATAAGAAAACCTAAACCTAAATAAAATAAAATAATAAAATAAAATAAAACTAAACTAAAACCTAAACCTAAACATAAACCTAAAAATAAAATAAAATAAAATAAAATAAAAACTAAACTAAAATAAATTAACTAAAAACCTAAACTACACTAAAAAATAAAATAAACCTAAAAATAAAAAACCCAAATAAAATAAAAACTAAACCTAAAATAAAAATAAAATAAACCTAAAAAGATAAAATAAAACCAAAACCAAAACCTAAAAATCAAAAATAAAATCTAAACCTAAAAAATAAAATAAAATAAAATAATACTAAACTAAAAAAATTAACCTAAACCTAAACCTAAACCTAAACCTAAAATAAACAAAAATAAAAAACCTAAACTAAAATAAATAATCCTAAAATAAATAAACTAAACTAAATAAAAAAAAATAAAAATAAAATAAACTCAAATAAATAAAAAATAAACTAAATAAACCAAAACCTACCGATTTACTTAATTTAAAAAAAACCCCAAGTCCTAAACTTTAAACCCTACAAAACCATAAACCCCAAACCCTACAAAACCATAAACCCTAGACCCTAAACCTTAAACCATAAATTAACCCTAAAAACATTAATCCCTAAACCCTAAAAACACTAAACCCTAAAGCCTAAACACTAAACCCTAAACCCTAAACGCTAAACCCTAAACGCTAACCCTACACCTGAAACCTAAAACCCTAAACCCTAAACCTAAACAAAAAACCCTAACCCTAAACCCTTAACCCTAAACCTAAGCCTAAAGTAACTAAATAAATAAAAAAATAAACCTAAACCTTAAAAATGGGTAGAACCTTGACGGCAGGAGCAGTAGTTATCCTAGTGGTGGGGAATCTAGAGGTGCTGGTGGATATGGAGGTGGTGGTCGCAGCAATGGTGGTTATGGAGGTTGGAGGAGTAATGGAGGTTACTGCCGTAGGGGTGGCGGAGGGAGAGATCTTAGATATGATGACAGATCTCGCTACTCTAGAGGTGGGGATGGTTTTGATGGGAATTGGAAAAACTGAGGAATGACTGATCCAATCTATTGCTCATGGAATTATGTCTTTACATTAGAGACAGTTCTAGTTATCTAGGGTTTATGATTTTCTCTATGGTTGCTCATATTTGATCTATGTTGTCACCGT